>JAPYYR010000033.1:0-150214 GCA_030523065.1 Aphidius colemani | reverse complement strand
TGTTCATTTCTAACCAACCCAACCGTGAAATCACAATTCAGTCAAATATATATCCTTTTTTTTTATTTTATTTTTCATTTATTTTTCAGCTTCCCTGACTTCTTCAAGATTAAACATTCAACTTCAAACATTTCTTGGCTTTTTTTTTTTGTGTATATATATAACCATGATTTGTCGAGTATCTTTTTCAAATTATAGTTTTGTTTTTTATTTATTTTTTTATTTCTCACGAAAACGAAGAAAAAATAAAAGACAAATGAACAAAGTATACAGAAGAAAAGCTATTTTTTTATTTTTTGAGAGTGAGGTAGATGATATACCCTGACGTTGAGTGTCACGTTTGTAGCAAACGACGCACATGACACAGCTGGAGTCTCTGCATAGAGATACTACGTGCCTTCTATTGCTCGTACGCGTTACAGTCATTGCATTTATCTTTGTCTCTCTCTAACCACCCACCCGCCCACCCACCCACTAACAACCCTACGTATATTTCTCAGCGTGTAGACCTCATAAACTCTATAATACTCTCTTGGTGTCTTTCACTGTTGGCTCATCTCAGTCATGCACAACATCACAATATACTAGAAATAAAAAAAATAACAACCATCGCTAAGACAAAATGGAACACGTACAATATGCGTCCACATAGTTTGCAATTGTCGCAGCTGTCCAACTCATTTCTATATACTTCTATACCTTTGAAAAACATATTTACAATCCTATTTGACTCTCAACACACGTGTTAGCTCATAAAATCCAACTTTCGGCTTAAACAAATAAAAAAAACCTAAAAGTTGATATGAATTTCTTATGTTTTTTTATATATTTTATGCCGAATAAAATAAGGATATATTTAAACTTGCAGAAGCTTCATCTGCAAGCCAAAAAAAAAAATAATAAATGGGACCTCTTTTAGGTAATTATAAAAATGTGAATAAAAAAAAAGAATAGTTTAAATTAAAATCCCTATTTTTTTATACTTGACATCAAACATGTTATTTTTTTCTTCTTTATTTTGAATGTTTTTTAAGCTTTTTTCATTAAATTTTATTTTGACGAGTTTTATGCTTTTTTCAAATTTATTCTATGAGAATTCAGTGTATATTTGCTTCTATTCACGTAGTTATCGTTTTGTAGTATGTACGTAAGTTCTGGATGGACTTTGCCTTCGGGACACTGGGAAAAAGGGTTGCAACGTGACTGTTGCAAGAAAGAGAGTCTAGACTGGACTTGAGTCCAGGAAAATTTCCAGTCACGATCTTCAAAGAGGAACTAGCCTTTGGTACATGGTATATAATGAAAAAAAAAAAGGAGTATTATTCTCACAAGAATTTACTTCATATGATTTTTATTTTTTAATAGAAAATTCTTAATAAAAATTCTTTTTGTTGATCTTATTTTTTTGATTGCTCACTTGTTTTATATACATAACTATTTTTATATCAGAAATAATGACAGGCCAATCTGAACAATATTATACAGCAACATATCGTAATCAGATTATTTCATTTTTTTATCTGCATCAGCTTTTATTTTTATGATTTAATTTTTTAATATTTTATCAAATCACATTTATCTAGGCTAAAAATGTCGATGTAAATTAAATTATTTTCAACAAAATTTTATTGACAATCGATTATACATTTAATTTTCAATTTCAAATGACGCATTGGTGTTGTTTTTTTTTTATATTTTAACATGTCCATTAGTTGGTACGTTGAAATATACTCGGGATATAATTTTAATTGATTAAACTCGCTAGATTTAACTTTGTGTTATTTGATAATTTTGTTTATATATAGAAGTGTACGTGGCACAGTTGGAAGGTGAAGAGGTCATTGTATTAATTATTGAATTTTCAACAGCTATTTAACTGTCAAGATATTTATATAACACTCTCGTATACTTTTATACACAAAATGACAAGTTAAACTTTTCAAAAATTTCAATTGTCAAAAAAATTAAATGTGATAGTTTAAATTACTACATTTTTGTGTTTCATTTTCCGGTTTAACGTTTTGAAGTATAAAATCCACAAATTAATTATTGATATTTGTCATTTTTAAAATTTCTATTTTCGGTATTAATTAAGTAGTTGTACTTTTTCTTGCATTTAGACAAGAGCTGTCAGAATATTTTTTATAATTAAATGTTTATAGCTGAATATATTTTAGGAGAGTTGAAATTTAAAAGGAAAAAATTATAATAATGAGACTAGGATGTCTCAGCTCTATCGTTATCAAGCATGCTTGTCATTTTATTGGTTTTATTTTTTGTTCTTTTATGAGCTCCTTTTCTTTGGGAAAGAAAAAAAAAAAAAAGAAAAAGACATTTGCATAGCTTATGCAATATGCATTAACGCATATTCTGAAGGGTGTGTGCTACGTGAACGCGTCAAGTGTTGTAAACACAGGGTTCTACACATGGGATCTGAATGAAGGTGTATGCTAGTACACCCCGAGGACTAACACACGTGTCTATATGAACAACCAAAAGCTGGAGGGAATAAAACGCATTAAACTGCTCCCCCTGGAAATGCGTTGGCAACAACTTTCATATATGCACTTTTAACCCTTTTTTTTAAATTCATTCTTCATCGAAATATCTCGTGACTAATTAGCTTTTCTCAATATTACTTTCATTCTTTTTTCCATCATTTGTAATCCTCATAATTTAAATGAATAAATTTTTAATGAATTATTAACGTAATTGGGAAAATACTAATGGTGTTGAATTAAAATTATTTCTATTTGGTTTTTTTGTTTTTTTTTTCAATGAATTGCATTGTAAAATCATAAAAAAAATATCTATTATTAACAACTGTCAAAAAATTAAATATCAAACAATAAAAATTTGCAAAATCAGTTGATTTTTTTCATGTGTAAAGCGAAAAAATAAATTTACAAGTATAAATGAACACACAGAAAAAAAAACATAGGTTCTCAATATTTTTTTTTTAATATTTATTCATCGAAAATTATGGATTAATCATTCAACTGTAATGGCAAATGTAAAACGTAAATTTTTTTTTCCATATGATCGAATGTGCAAATGGTTAGCATATACACGAGGACATGATTCGAGGAAAACTGGATATATCAAATGGACTGTACACTCCCGATTACCAATATCCATCTGCATTTCAATGCATGCGTGTGATACACACATTTAAAATTCACCCGAAGCAAAATCAAAATATAGCTTACTATTTTGCAACAAAAATACTGATTTTATTAAATATTTATTTCATTTTCCATATTTCACAAAAAACAAATATTGTTTTGACCTGTTGAAATAGAGTAAATAAATAAATAATTATTTAATCTACCAACTCCTTAAATTTTTAACAAATATTTAATAAATAAATTATTTAAATTGATAAATTTTATTGTTAAAAAAAAAAAAAAAGTTATTGAAACTCAATTTAATTTATTATCAAATAATCCTGTCGTTTCGGTTTTTATTTTTAAAATGCAACGACACATTGATGGCGATGGATAGTGAAATGTCGTTGTCATTGGCATAAATGGAGACAGAGAAATAACTAAAAATAAAAATACACAGAGAGAGAAATAAAAATTTAAAAAAAAAAAAAAATACATTGTACAGACGATTGCACACGCGGGGGTCATTATAACGAGGTGGCCATGTCCAGTGAGTGGCAAAGGGTTTCAGAAGGCACATATACAAGAGACATCAGAAACTCGTAATGGGAGCTAGAGAATAAGACGAAGAAGTGCCACACAGACTGAAAAAAATTTATATAGCATTTATATATACACAAGAATAAGATGAAGAATATATTTTATATAAAAATATATTTTTTTTTTTCATTTCAAAACATTCACACACGCAGCATTCAAAAACAAGCACAGGCAAAATAGAAAGACGTTCAAGTATATATACACTTTCAATTGGTTAAAGTGAGAAAATAAAAAAAATAAAAATTGTCGATATGCGAATACGTGTGATCAGGTTATATACATGTATTTTGTATGGAAAGAAGCCACCGTATCTCACTGACTAAAGCTACTTAATTGACACGCGGCGCGTCCATAACACATCACGACCCCCCAACCAAGGCTTCCCGCAATTTCACATCGCACATATCCATCTGTCCTGTCATGCCACTTGTTTGCAAATATCCTTGTCCAATCATTGAAATTGGAATGCTTCATACTATGCAAATATACATTTATTTTATTCTACGAAAAAAAAGCTCAATTATTATTATCAAACCTCCTAAATAAGGTGTCGCAAGTTCTACAGTGTTTTTTTTTCATTTATTATTGTTGAAAAATAACAATGGAAAAAATTATCAAACAATCGTTAATTCCAAATAAATAAGCCCTCGAAAATACAAATTAATTATATTTTTTTTAAATAATGGAAAAACTTTTTAAATATCAAACTGATTTTTAAGTTAAACTTTGAATTATCATTTCATTCTTCATTTTTCTTGAGAATAATAAATAAATTAAAATTAACAAAACTATTAACAATCCTTCATGAATATTTGTTTCAATAAAAACCAACTAAATTTCCAGCGAACCATACATAAAAAATATTAATTATTAAAATTCTAATTTTAGAAAATACATTAATTATCAACTTTACACGATCGATCACGCCTATTTATATGTTACAAGCATGCCTTTGGGTAATTTATATATTTTCAAAAAAATACATAGTACTATATGGTATAAAGATTGTAGTAAAATGATGCTCATACCCACCCACCCATACACATACTGCATCTCAAGAAAACAGACCCTTTTTATTATTATTTTCCAACTTTTTTTTTCAAAACTTGATCCTCTGTGTCTCGTACAGTGTCTATTGCAGAGTGACGGTAATATACCCTTGCTTTGTGTTTGCAAATAAGAAATAGAAAAAAATAGAAGTGAAAATAAATAAACAAATATAAAAAAATAAGACTAAAAACAAGTAAACAAGCAAAGTGGCCGCATGTGTATATGTTGTGTGTGAGAGAGCAGAGGTGGATTGCAAAACAGGATGAACGTTAAATAAATTGTGTATATGTATAAAAAGTAAATAAGTAGTAGTTTGCTCTGGATTCCGGACGCGACCCCCGCAGATGACCCGACGAGAACATCACCGAGTACCGATATTTTCTTTCTTTGTTTCTATCAACTGATGCAGCAGCAGGAGCAGCAACAGCAGCATCCAACTTATATTATCCTTTGTTTTTTTAGATTTTTCATCTTTCCCAACGAGCACACACACACATTGTATATATAACTATCCCCGTTTCAAGTTGTTACACGTTGAGCAATGGGTTGATAAACATAGATATAGCACGGACCAGTACGTTCTTCGTGCTCAGTCAAGTAAAGTACCCAGGATACCAGTTGCCTTAGGTGGTATTACTGTAACGCGGATGTGTCTGAGTCGAAGCATACCCTGGGGATGGATCCCAATGTATCCTGTCGCACACACAAAACGTGATCCTACATTGTCATCATGCATATAACCTTATCACATGTATGTTTATTATACAGATAGATGTGCTTGTGTCAATGCGTTTATGCATATTTTAGACAATACCTTGGGTTTGTTGCCACAAACTACCAACTATATCTCACATACAAATTCATATCCATATATGCATTTATTAATCGATACATGTGTGTGTAGAGAAACATAAATGCCATGCGAATCGAATAGCATGACATTCATGCATACGTTGAAACATTGATACGCGCGTAACAAACATTTTAGTCTAACACTATGGTATTTCATCGGGGTTTATTTGTCACTCGGTGTATGTGAAGTACATTAGTCTAAGAATGAGATATCAATCCAAAAATTAATTGAAAATTCAAGTTAAAATTATTTAAATAATAATATTTTATTTGTAATTTTTCAAAGTCAATTTTTTCTTTTTATTGTAATCGAATTAATCTACATTACACTAATTTATTCAATCGATAAACTATTAACTCTAACAGTTGAGTTCAAACAATTGATTAAGTGTTCATGTATTTTGATAAATGTATTCATACTTAAGAATCAATGAATTGCACATTACGTTGTTCAATATATACTTATGACCTCGCTAATTTCAAGCAGTTCAATGATGTACATTTGTACATGTATATAAACTACTGTTCAATATTCAACCAATCGATATACCCTTAAACCAAATGATCAATTAAAATCCGTTAGTGAAGAAAAATTAAAAAATACACAAATAATTAAATAAAAATGAGCTTAAGCCTTAAAAGTGTGTTGAATAATTAAAATATTTTATTTTTTCATAATCAAAACAGCGTAAATTAAATAGTAACGTTAATAATTGATCAACATTGTTGGAAAAAAAATGACCTAAGAATATCTCTTTGGTCAAGGGCTTGTGGGTTTACATACGCCCTTGTGATTCAACAATGTGCGAGATTGTTTATTTTTTACATGTAATAACTCAAGTGTTAATTTTTATTTTTTCTCATCTCATTACATCACGCAGTTCATAGGGCATTTAATCAATCATCAAGGCCCCAACGCATTATCTATAAAATTTCAATTATTTTTATTTATTTTTTTTCTTCATTTCGCGTACTTTGTCTTTTATTTAATTAAATGCTAAATTATTCAACGCTAAAAACACGGGAACAAATTTAATTTAATTTTTCAACTTTATAGAATCACATTTGTATATAAATAATTTATTTATTTTTTAAATTTGTTTAATACAAATACGTAACAACAAATAATACACTTTATATTCATGCGTGGATGTTTTGTTGTTGTATTTTATTTTTTAATCTGTATAAGGATATGTCCAAGTTGTTTAGCAAACTTGCATTTCGATATAATGTTGGCTAAAGTAAAGAAAAAAATAAGCGTAAGGCTTTAATTGACTGTAATTTGCGTTGTGAAACGCGATGCCAAAGAGTGCCTGTAAACAACTCTTGGATGGTTTGTTGCTAAATAGCAATAGCAATTTTACCTAACTGAAAGTAACTTTAGTGGCGTCAGAATGGTGGGGGTCGGCGACCTTCTTTCAGTTACAACCTTAACCCTGGAATTGCTAGTTTTAATTTTTTATATTTTTTATTTTAGAAATGTGAAAAGGCGCCACAACATCAGACCTTATAATATGACTAATAATACATTATTATTTATTATTATTTTCAATATTTAATTCTATTTATATTAACAATTTTTTTTATTTTCAAAAAGGAAAAACAAATTGTTTGCTTTAAAAATTTGAGATGAAAAAAAAAAGGGTCTGGCTCTTTACATTTTTCGGTATTATTTTAATAATTTTAATAAAAGAATTTAGTGTGAACGACGTATTTTTTATTTTACACCTCAGTATGTTTTGAATGATGGGGAAAAATAATAAATAAATAATAAAAATTATAAGAGTTGAATATACATGTATACTTGTTGACACCCACGTGAGGGTGAAAGTGGTGGATATGTTGATGTGATCATAAAGACCAGGTATACATAACAACGTCTGGGCAACGTCTACCGGTTGGTCTCTCGTAAAATATGATGCATTTTCTGTCGTTGATATGAGTCTAGTGCAACTGAACAACCAAAAAAAAAATATATATGTATGCATACCCCTATCTCATAAAAGTATGTATGGATTGTTACGCAAATTGCTGAATTGTAAATACACCCATATGCACAAATACTCGGCTAAAAAATAATAATTTATATTTCTTTTTTACTTTTCATAAATTTCTATTTTCTAGGCAATAATTTACTTTATTTTATTTTTATTTAAACAATAGTCGAGAGCTAAACAGTCGTGTTAACATACAATTCAATTTATCAAAATTTATTTTCGTTTGTTTTTTACTTTGTAAATATCAAAAATAATTAAATTATTCATTAATTTTTGATAATTAATTCGTGTAGTTTGTCAGAAAGGTATTTGAATTTAATTTAATAATTTAATTGTTAAGTAATATAATTTTTGAATATATAGTATTTTATTTTTAAATATTTTGTTTTTCGAAACAAATGAATTTTAAAAAAAGGGCAAAACGTCAGAAAAAATAAAATAACTATTTCGATTGTCTCGTTGATAGAAAATAAAATACGAAAAAGCTATATGTGATGGTGCGTTTGATGTTGTCATTTATCCAACTTTACTGGCTGATGTGTTGACAGTTCATTTTAACCAACATTTTTCCATTATCTTAATTTATCGACCTTTATACCGAACTGTCATTTATAAAAACTTTTTATTCATTTGTCAATATATTATATTTTAATAAAAATTTATTTTCCAAACGTTATTTCTAAAATAACTAAAATGTTAATTTTAACTTCAATTAGAAAAAAAAAAATTTTCGGTTTAATTTTCTACTTTTGCATTAGTTAACAACAATAATTATCAATAGGAAGTCTTATGCTGTCGCGCGGTCTCCCAAACGCCTATATATGTTAATAATCGTTTATTATTGTTATAAACAAACGCAAAGGTAGAAAGTTAAATAAAAAAATATTTTTCTATAGTTAAATGTGTCTTCTATTCAATAGATATTTCTAAAATACTATGCAACAAATATTTTTCGTAAAAAAAATTCTTTAAGCTTTGGTAGACCATGCAACTGCATAAGACTTACTTACTGTTTATTTTTGTTGTTAACAAATGCTTTTGCTTAAATTTTTTTGGAAATTAACCTCGAGAATATATGCATTTATAAACAATAACAATTCCAAATGTATATTTTTTTTTTGTAAATTGAATAATCCGTATGTTTTTTGTGCTTTTAATGTTGATCGTTGGGATTTATGAAAAATCAATTGCTGACTGTCGACCGATTCGTATATGAACATTTGTATTTATTGCGTTATATTCAAAGCAGAGATCAGTGTCATGATAGTACTTGGCGTGAAATATTCCACCTAATGTGAAACACTGGACATGTTAATAATAGCATAAATAAAAATAATAAAAAAAATGCACGAAATGGAAATTTTCCGGTATAATGAAGACCAGAAAATCGACTAGATACGCGTGTGATGCAGCCATCATCGTTACACGATATCTAAAATGTTTGGTATGTAGGTTGAATTGTATATATTTTACTGCATAATATCTATTTATTTTGTATAATATATGCTACTTGTGTACGCGATTAAATTGTTGACATTTTCTCATCCAAACAATTTTTTTGCATGTTTACTTTACCATTTATGTATTGACTTTACAAAAAGATAATTTTAATTTTATTCTACTATATAGCTTTTGTTGTTTAGCCTTCAATAGAATTTACAGTACAAAGTTTTTTATTTATTTATTTTTGTTATTTGGATATAAGGATGAATTGAGAGCAAAGAAAAATTCATTTTTTAAACTTTCAAAGACCACGTGGTTGTAAAAAAAATATGACAACGTCAACTTTGGATGACATTTAACTTGGCATTATGACAAAAAGAGAATTCATTGAGGATTTTATGAAATAATAATTTCCATTCTGACTTTTTTTATCGTTAAAATACTTAGAAACAAAATAGTACTTTCGTAATTTGTTCTAATTGAAATAGAAAAAAAAAGAATAACAGGTTCACCGACCTAATAGGTACATAGAGAAAATAAAACTTAAAAATAATATTAATAATTTTCATACGACAAATAGTTTTAAATAAGCCTAAAACAATTTGCCAATAATGATTTTTTAATCTCATTGAATTATTTGTCTTTCAACAGACGAAAATTAAAAGAAAATTAAATCAATTATTAACATTGTAAACGGAAAATAATAAAATTCAATATTCCATTACATAAATTTTGATTTAAAAAAGAAATTTCAACTTTGTTTTTATGTCTGAACAAGCAAGTGCGTGAGTACCGTTTCTGTATAGAATCCAAGTATTTGTGAAAATTTATTTCCAGACGGAATACTGTTGAACAAAATACACTTGATATATAAAAAAAGGATAGAGCAACATACAAAACATAAAATGTGCGTTTGAATGTATAAAAAAAAAGTTTGGTAGTTGTTTATTGTAGTATGTGTGCAAGTAAAGGTCTCTGAGAGGAGGAGAAATTGTGATGGTATATATTGTGAATAGAGGAAAGAGGACAATAACAGCTTTACGTTTTCGAGCAACGACCCTCATTTTCATCCCTCCGAGGCAACGAGTTTTCCAACCTTTTGTCTATACATATATATTTCAATTGAACCTTAAAACCAAGAGAACTCAACCAACCAACTCACCCTTATTTTGATATTTTACTTCCCCTTTTTATTATATTTTTTATGCCTCCTGCACCTTGTCAATATTTTTTACATACATCTTTTTTTATCAACTCTCGTATTTTTTCCTTGCTGTCTTTGCCGTATAATCAGCAAAATTCAATGGGGTTCAAAAATGTTTGACAATATTTATTTTAATTTTTTCAATTAATCAATATGTGTGGTCATGTTATTTATTTCTATATTCATGTCACGTGAGATGTATTTTAGAGAGATGTTTTTGATGAGGGAAATTCTCATTGATATACTCAAGGGTTATTTTACATAAACAAGTTTTAGAATAAACACAAGTATGGGTGTTCTGCTTTGACCCTTAATTACAAATGTTCCAACAGCAATATCAAATTTTGCAATAATATCTACAAAGAAATTAATTTAAAAAGAGCTAGAATTATTTGAACTTTAAAAATGAATTTAGACAAAAAAAAAAAACAATGGCCGTGTTAAAATTAATAAATAATGAGTTCTCGTTTTAGATAAATATAAAGATACTTTTTTTTTATTATTTCAGTTCAATGTTTTAATTGACGCGAGTGTGAACGAACTTTAAAAATTGCGTGGGATAGACAAAGCATTGGGACAATAATACTTTTTTGTGACAATGGTAGTAAAAATTGTATAGAATGTCTGATTTAAACCCCCTTTTACAACAGATATACATTTAACTGAAGAAATATATTTATCAAGCCGTAGACAGTATCGTGCGTGCACTAAACAACCTGAGGGTTTTAAAATTTCACGTTCATAGTGGCTTACGTATGTCTACGTGACCTCAGACATAACAAAACATTACATATAAACTCAACACATTTACACACTGATAATAATTTAAGCGTTCGTCGAACTCAAACGTTCAATTTATTCTTCAGCCGAAAATTCATGATTCTCTAAATTTTTAATAAGTCTTATGAAAACGAATTCAAGTAGAATTCATTCATCAAGACAATTAAAATATCAAAAATTAATTAAATTTTTTAAAACTAATTATTGATTTTAATTAATAATCAAATTATATGTTAGATTGGGAAAATTAAAAAATATAAATTATTTAAATTGATATTATTTACATGGCAATTGTGGGTTATTCAAATTAGTGGACGAACGCATCTGATTTCAAGAATGCGTGAGTGTAAATCCTGGATGTACATAGACATAGACAAAAGTATACACAAAAGTGAAAGAAGCTGTATGTATATATATAGGAAATGGGAATGAAAATGGGGTGGGCCAACATGGTTCTGGAAAACGGGTGCGGAGGATGCTATATGAGCGTCTCGTCCGGGATGAACGAGGGTTGATGTTAGTGAGGTAGGGGTGGTTGCGTCTGGTGGTGCGACTTGACCTCAGTTGACCCGAGATTCCTCTTTCCTCTTGCCTAGGCTCTTCGTTGAGCCACCCAACCCAATCACCCTTATTCTGTCGGTCCACCCTCTTCCTCACCGATTCTACTATACCTCTCTATATATCCAACAAGCCTCACTCTATACTATTTTTTTTTTTTTTAAATTTTATTTTTCTCTCTTAGTCTTCTGTGCCTGCTGCTTCACATCTTGCTTTGCACATTACTCGTCAACTTGGGTATAATTAATTATTGTTTATATGTATTTTTTTTATTTTTATTTTTTATTTTTATATTTCTTTCAGCAAATGTTTTACGAAAAAAAAAAAAAAAAATGGAATTTATGCTTGAATTAATACTTTCAACAGTTGAAATATAAAATATAAAAGTAGTAAAAAGTTTGAGTGTAATCAAGTAGTATAAATCACTATTTGACTGTGAACTAAATGGTAAAAAAAATTAACTGATTAATTTAAAACAACGTGGAATCAAGCAGCGTAAGATTTACAACACTATGTGTACACAAAAAAAATTTTTAAGCCTAGTAATTATTGATGTGTCGGTACTGCCATCGACATTTCACCCTCTGAACTTATTAGAGTCTCTAATATTGGAATTTTGATGCATATATCCTGAAGGCTTTTATCACTCAGTGTATCGATAAAAATCTCATAAAGTTTTAACAAATAAAAAATATACTAAATATCTTTATTATTATTATTATTATTATTATTAATAATAATATCATTTTATACGAAACTCTTGTACACTTTTTTATTTTTTTTATATATTTTTTTCCTTTAAAGGTAGATTGTCGAGTTTAAAATTGATGAGACAAACTTAAAAATGCTGGTGCCTAAAGCTCTTAACGTTTTCTAGCAGACTTTACTTAACAGGGGTCCTTTAGATAGAGGGTGTAAAAGGGGAGGCAAAGGGAAAGAGAAGAGCAAACGAGTAAGGGGTTATCGATCAGGCTAAGTCGACAAAATGGGTAGCCTCGTTAAGGAACTTCGTTACCTATCCTCCGTATCCAAACTCACCTACCTCTCTTCTCTCATCATCTATTCCTCATACCCCAAACTAACTCTCGATCACATTGCTTCTAGAAAAAGGGCTACATACAGGAGAAAAAAATAAAAAAAAAGTAACTTTGAAACTTGCAACTTTCTACTTAACCCTAAGTAGCACCTTGCTATAGGTATAGAATGCATTTATTATTATGGCTTGTTTATTTTTTCACTTTATCTCTTTATCCCATCATCTAAACTCTTTTTTTTTTTACTTTAATTTTTAAATTGGATCATCAAATTTTTACATGAAAATTGAGTTCCTTATATTATTATATAAAAATTAATTTTTTAAATTTCTGTTAATTCATATTTTGAAATGAAAAACAATATTTTTAAATTAAAAAAAAATCAAACAAGTTAAAATAGGAAAAACGCGTTTAATGTGATTTTGTGTTAATTTTTTTTTTGGATATAAAAAATTTAAAAACAAGCGTCAACATGGGTTTATTAAAAATAAAAAAAACATATTGTGTCCCACAGTAAAGTGTATGTACACATAAAAAAGAGCATCGGTCGCGTTTTCCCTACTCACCTAAAGCGACACGTTAAATACCTACTGACGCGCGACCCACTGGCACACTATTTCCATGCAAATTCTGTTTACTCTGTCTCGCTTCAACACCCAGAGTACTTGAACAAAACTACCACCCTCATGATACTCTATAAACAACCCCACACTCATCATCATACAACCCCTGTTATGTCGCGAGACGTAAACGATATATACTCACATACACGTGTGTCATATGTATACACTTGCTACTTGTTTAAACTCAAAACTCATATATGCATTCCCTTTTTCCCGCACCTTGACAATACACATCCGATATGCCATCCATTAATATCATAATACTGGAGCGACAACACACGAAACAACAAACAATATTTATTAATATACATATCAAGTCAACACGTTTGTATTTTAAATATATATTTACCCGGGGAGATGCATTTACACATGTATTTACGAATAATTTCAATTATCATGTCTCAAAATTATGCCACGATAAATCTCAATTAATTAAAATCATTTTATGATAAATTTTTGAAACTCAATAATAATTATTATCTAAAACTAATTTTATTTTCAATTAATCTATACTCAATTTATATGAAGCCTTCAAATTTTCAAATCAATAAATTTATATCTTTATATTTCAAATAAAATTTTTGATATTAATTTTTTTTTTAAATAAAAAAAAAAAAAAAAAAAGATATTTCTTTCAAGATTTGTTGAATTGACTTTTACGTTATTTTTTTCTTTATCATGGGGTAAAAGTGGTTCATGCCACTCAACCATCTCGATGCAATTTTGTGTCGTAGTGCGACCGAACCTTCACAAAAAAACCCTTTTTTTTTTTTCATTTCTTATTTTATTTTTTCATCCCTTTTGCCGTTGGTTGAAACGTCTTTCATGCTAGTAGTTGGTTTATACGTTGCTTTATATATGACATATCTCTATATATATATATATTTTGCAGTCCGCTTGGCTTTAGCTTGTCTGGCCACGACGACGACGACGACAACGACGACAACGTCTGACTATATGGTATGGCTATATCACTGAAATGTGTATGGTGTGCATTTATGTATGTACATAGGGTATATAGATCGTTATGTAATACCACGTAGAAAAAGAGATAGATTAGATGAAGAAAGAAATAAATATAGAGAAAATATATAGATGTAGATGTTGAATTGGTGGTGTTACTGGCGTCGGCTGGGCCACATTGGCAATGTTTTGGGGATTGCGTGCGTCGGGCTCTGCGTGCGTCGCTTTGGAGGTAGTTGAACTCCAGCAAAAACCTGCAAGCTCAAAGCTGCTCGAGACTTATATACCTTCTGCTTGTGTATGTGGGTTTTTTTTATTTTTCTCATAGAAATGTCTAGGATCTAACATCCATATAGTAAAGAACCTTGCCCAACATATACGTATAAAATAAAATGAAGTTTTGCCCGTTCACACGCACGCTTTTCGTTTCTTCAGACTGAGCAGAAAATATAAAATAAAAAAAAAAAACATTGCATCATGAACATTGTGCTGAAAGTATACACACGTACAAACTAACACTTTCAAAATGAAAATTTCTTTTTCTCATTTTATTATTAGGTTTTTTTTTATTTGACAAAGAGCATTCGATGGAATGAGGGGTGAGCTGCCTTCGGCCGTTTGGAGAAATGATGTCCTTTGAAAAGGACCTCGAGGCGCACTAGCTGTACTCTGCACAGGTGTTGAATATACGACTAGTTTTTTACAAATTTTCTATGTATATCCTTTTTTGAAACTTTTTTCTTATCACAGAAAAATTGAGTCTTTTTTTTTTTCCCTTGCCTCCTGGTTTACTCACTTGGCTCCCCAAGTTTTTTTTTATCTAAATATTCATATTAAAACGTTTGCCAACGTGGAGTTTTTTTTTATTTTATATTTGAGTCGGTTTTTTTTTTTTACGTCATTTGGACTTTCAATAAAAAGACAATGATAATTTAAAATTTTTATTATTTTTATATTGTGCTTTTTTCGATATGCAATTTTTTTCATTTTATTTTCAATTTTGTGACAAGTCTTAAAGTGCGACCACGTACATACTTTGTTTCACTCGACTTGTTTTTTTAATTTTCACATGGATACATACAAAAAAAAAAAACTACGACAAACTTTATTCTGATTTTATTTCTTTTTGAAAATTCATTTTCTTATATAATTTTATTCGGTATAATGAATTTTTCATTGCACAGACTTTTGATTTAGCGTATAAATGATATATAATTTGACCTAAAAGTTTCGCGAATCGCAGATAATATGCTGAGAAAAAAAAGAGAAGAAAAATATTCAACTCAGACTAATTGCTATCTTAAATTTATACCAACATGAAAATAAATTTTTTAATTCATCAAGCAGAATGGTTGGAAATGAAATATTTTTTAAAATAATCATATTAGATTAATATCAAAAATCAATAAATGATTATCGATAAAATCACATTATTAAATGAAAAATAAAAATATTTTTCGGGATTTATATTCACATCAAAGTAATTTCATTAATAAAATTTCAATAAATCATGTTTGGGTTGCTCTAATAATTTATATCTACATATATGAATTTAAATTTCATTTTAATTATCTATATTATTGCATTATTAACAAAAAGCTCCAACTTCAATTTTCATTTAAATTTACATTTTGTTATAATAGTAAAGGACCCAGCTAATTTTAATTCCAACTTATCGACGTTATACATAAATCCCAAGTATTTTTCTGGTATTTTTTATTAATATGTAATGAAAATATTAATAAAATTAAAAATTCTGAGTAAAAAAACAGCTTGGAACCCTCGAGATAATGTGAGCTTTCTCATTTTAATTTTTGGCAATTGAATATTGTTTGTTTTTATTTTATTGAAGTAGGAATTTATTTGCATATGCATTGAATTTAATTTGAATTAGCTAAGTGCGTAATTATGTAGACAAACTAATTGAAGCCTAGATAAGTTACGTGTAACAATTAATTTCACGCATGAAAGCCACAAGCCTTCAACTTGAATATAATTCAAAAGCTCGTGTGTGAAAAATGAAAAAATCTCATCGAGTATTTTCATGTCAATAAAGAAAGATGAAAAATTTAGCAAATGCACGACATGCGGTTGCAGTTCTGTACTTTCCACGAGTATATATAGAACATGTTTTTCTTCACTCTAGGCGTATACGAATAATTAATAATTAATGACATTCTATTACGATACACTTGCAATAGAAAATGTACGATACATCAATATATTGGACAAAAATAAAAAGGGTAGATTACAGACGCACATATATTTTTTATTTTCATTTCTATTTCTATCAAAGGGTAAATGATGGCCTGTATCAGGTATTGATTTTTATTATTAAATATACATTTTAGTTTTTCTATTATTGGATTTATAGTATCTGCTGGTACAGTCGTTTTATTTTCAACTGGAAATTTATAAATTTAAAATAATTCTCAAAATTTTATATATATAATTTTTAATATTAGCTCTAAATAACTCAAGTTTTTTTTTTAATAAATAAAATTGAAAAATATTAAATTGACGTTTGAAAATTTTCAGACTTCAATTTACTATTGACAATCCAATCAAAAACATTTTCCCTGATTAAATAAAATTGTACAAATAATATTGAGATGTAATTTTTTAATTTAATAAATTTCAAATTGAAAGTAAAGTTAATTTATTTTCTTGACTTATTCTAAATTTAGAAGTTACAAATTTTATGAAATTTTGAGTAAATTTAAGAATAGATCATCAATGTATTAAGCAGATAAATATTTAATAGTTAAGCAAATGTCATATCAAATGTATTATATATAAATGAATATTTAACGTAAACTTTATCCACCAACTGAAACAAATCCAGCACTTGGTGATATAATTTTAGTATCCGAGAATATTTGAGTGATGTGTATACCTCTGAATATTATAAATTAATAACATGTATAGATGGATAAAATTATTCACACATTCAACATTATCTCGCATGAGTTGTGTATAAGAATAAATAATATCTCTAAATATTGCATTTGACCGTTGCATTTTCCGAGTATACTTGTCATTGAATATTTAGTGAAATAGAGGAAAAAAAACGAAGGAAAATAATGGGGGGAAAAGAAAAATAGAAAATTATATTAAATTGAATAAAAAGAAAATACTATTTGGAGCTAAAGTGTTTTATTTCAGGTCATTGATATAGATACGTGTTTGGAAAATTCAGTTGAAAAATAATATTAAAGTGCCTATTTATAAAACTGAGGTTACATTAGCGGGTGGTGGTTGATGGTAAATGGTGGCAAGTACCCTAGGTAATTGCGTTATCCCACCAATTTGCGGTTTATAATTTAAAAAAAAAATATAATTTTATCTCTATTTTTACATACTCCGTACATATTTATTTTTTATTTAAATATAAATTAAATATATTCCACAAATTTCAATGAATATTATAATTGAAACTTGAATAGATAAAATTCAAATGAAATTTAACATTTTTTAAATGTCAAAGTACAGATTTAAAAAACGTTGAAAAATTTTAATTTACATTTTACAATATGAATATTTTGAGGCTTTAAAAAAAATATTATTAAAATTTTAAAATTTAAAATTTAATTATTAAAGAATAATTATCAAATTTTCAACATTTTTATTTTATTTATTCTACATTTTTTTTCCCGCAACAATGTACATAAAAAAATAGAGATAAAAATAAATTTTTAAATAAAAAAATTAGCGTGGCTGACGTATAGTTGTATCATTTTAAAAATAATATGAAATAAACACTTACATACGCGCCGACATTCATAAGATAATTGCGTAATCTACTCTTTCATTCAACGACGCCACAATCAACCCCCGTTTCATTTTGCACCTTTCGTATACACATACATACAGAAACAAATATTTTTTTATTATTCTTTTTATGAAGCCCTCTTTATATACATACAACACAGACATTTACACTTTTATATTACTTCAGACATAAAAATTTAGCCTAGCAGGTGTAATCAAACGTCCAATGAGTGCGTGAGGATTTTACCTCAGTATGATTCTCACACAATTTTAAAATAAACTGGCGCCATGTAATTTTAAATTTAAAAAATAAAAATAACAAATATCCGTATATGATACAACAGCATGAGTATGCGTGACCAGTAAAAATTATGCACGCCTGTAGAAAAACTAAGTAAAAAATAAAATAAAGTTTTAAAAAATTTTCAATAATTATTTTACTGTCAATCTGATCTTATATGTCTGTAAAAATTTCATATAAATTATTATTATTAATGATAAAATAATAAAAATAAAAAATTCGTTATAATTAATAATAATATTTACGAAAAAAATTAATTTTTCATCGCCACTTTTTTATTATAGTGGCTTTATCAAATTGTATTTTTATTTTAAATATATTATTCAAAGTTTAGTTGTAGGAGAAATACAAATCCCTGGGATATTGCAAGGACAACCAATTGATCATGATTAATAGTGTAATCTGGATATAACTTTAACAAATGCATTGAAGAAGCAACTGAGTTGTTTCTTAATGATAAATGATTCGTATCAAATTCACAGAGTTTCAAGCCTAGAAGACTGTGTGTGTGGGTATATGTTTGTAATATTGGTAAAACAAATAGGATAAGAGAACAAAGAAAAGCTTGGAGATGATTCTAGCTGGACCCCAGACCTAGGTGGCGTAACTAAACAGAAAGCACAGACTCAAATATCGACCGCCCGGACCTGCCCTACACCACTCACTTTGCCCAACATCGACACACGCAAAGTTCACAAACTTTTATCATTATATATATATATATATTTATTATCATGTCTCTGACTATGACTATTTTGTCACAACTGGGATGAAAAATCCACTGGCAACTGTGACATGTCCACATATTTTTTAACACTTTTTAAAGTGACGAATACTTGTCTTTTTACCTCGAACTCTATCATTATTATTCCCAATCAATTAAAGCTTCGGACGAATTTTTTTTATTTAAGACGGACAATATTCTAGGGGGTTCGCTTTATCTATTAACCAATTTTCAGGAATTTCTAGCTTGGCGTTCTTTGTTTATTAAATAAATGGAAAACAAGAAAGTAAGGGTATGTCTTATGCAAGACCTGACTCTAGGCTCATAGCGTCCTACTCGACAACAAACGTTCCGGTTGTAAAATTGAAGTACGGATGATATTCAGGGGGGTTTCTCTATACATTGACTCATTTTTTCAGAATTTTCCCGCTTGAGGTTCGTTGTAAATAAAAATAACAAAAAAAAAAATGAAATGGTAAGGGTAGATTGATATAAGTAGGTGATTCGCGGTACAGTAGAAAAAATAAAAGCACAAACTGGCTCGTTGGTAAAGTTCAAAAAGAGAAAATAAAAAAGAAAAAAAAGCTCATAGGAGTGAGATTGTCACGAAGTAAAAACAGATAGAAGAAAAAAATGTAGTTAATGTAGCTAAGGAAATAAAGGAGAAAAAAATATATATAAAGTTGTGAAAAAGCTGGGCTGATAGTTGCTCGTTAAATACAACCCTCTTGTGATAAATATATATATAAAAGAAAATATTTCTCTGTGACAACGCGCAGTTTCTAACCAGTCTAGACTTACTCACTGTAACTCTCTTTCTCCTCAGCCATTATATTCCCTCATGCCACTCACACAATTCATATTTTACTACCATCAGTTAAATGCGTTATCAACGTATCAAACGAATCTCATAAGTACACACATATACATCACAATGGCATTTTAAATTTTTCCAACATCCACGGCCTTCAGGAAACACGAAAAAAAAAATATATAAAAAATAATCTTGTAAAATTATTATCACTCACATATTTGATTATGAAAAAATAAAAAATTATTTATTTACTAGCTATTTTTGCATCAGCTTAAATTGAATTTTCTTTGTTCTATCATACTCTTAATTCTCAAGAGTACAATAAAATTGTGTAAATTAAAAATGAGAGAAAAAAAAATCTATCCAATTTTTATAAATTTTAAAGGAGCTTTTTTTTTTCAAAGTTCATTATTTTCTTGAATTTATATTTATGCGGAGTTTTAAGTTTTTAAAAATTGAGGCAGGTTATAAATTGCATAGTGTATTAGTTTTTTTTTTTTTTTTTTAATGTTTTTACTGAATTTTTTTTTAAAAGTATAATTGTGTCGTTTCAACCCTCTTTATTGGGATAGGTTAAAATTGCATGCCGTGATACATGCCAAACAATAATCTCCGTGTAAACACACCCCTTTTTTTTTGCTGAACGAAAATAGAAGAAAAAAAAATATAATAAATATTTGATTGACGATCTATCAAGTTTGTTGATATGAGATCAATTCATTTATATTATCCGATAAATTCATGACTCGAATATATTCACATAAGCTAATTTTTATTTTTTATTTTCTAGGACGCCTGAACGATGTTGATTACATTTACAAAAGTGCATCGTCACTATTCTTCTGTCTTTATTTATGATTTTATTTTTATTTTATTTTTCAATGAATATAGGAGGCTCTCTTCTTCAGTCCGCTGACTTGCACACCGACTCACACCCACTGAAGCGTTGACTTTACCGAGACTTTATTAAAACGGTATATCTCTTGTGTTTAATCTTATACGACAACGTTTTTAAATTTAAATTAAACGCACGACACTGTTGCCCTTGTATATACCCTTCCTATTATTATTTTTTAATTTTTTTCTTTCTGTTTTTATCATTTGTAATTTTAATTTTATTTTTCATTCAAATATGTCAAAGTTGGTATTAACATCATCATCGTAATCATTTTTTTTTCTTTATCATTTCATTAACTTCACTGAAATACTCTCTAAATTTGATTAAAAATATATTATCTCCGTTGTATATTTTTTAAGTCAATTAACGGAATTTAATTTTACTAAAAATGTTTTAATATTTGCAATTTTTTTTGGAGCTTTTTGGGTTTTAATTACATGATGTGTTTATTATAATAATCAGTCATTCAAAGTTGTCATTTTTGCATTATCATATATCATTGTTTGTCATTTACTGAGTTGAAAAAAATATATTTAAAAATTTATTCTTATATTTTATTTGATAAAATTTAGAAATACCTATTGACGTTGAGGAAATTTATCAAGTAAATAGTCATTTGTGATTGATCTGTTATGGAATATTTATTGATATATATGTATATTGTGAATATCAGGTGGGAATTAATGTCGACTTTTAACCTCTACTCTCAGTTTGACTTGGAAAACCGAACTGGAAAAGACGTCAACATGCTATACGCTTATCAAGCTCAAGTCAATGTCGATCCAGGTAGCTACTACTAAACTAATAGTTTAAATGACTTGAAAATGTGACAGAAAGTTATTTAAACAATTTACAAAAGTTAAGTCATTTAAAACTCAAAATAAAATTGATTAAAAAAATGTTAAACTCACCATTATTGTAGTTGATAGCGTCATAAGATTGCTCAATTAAAATTGACATCATCTGCAACAAAAATAAAACAAAACATTATATAATCAGACTAAAAAACAATAGAGAGAATTTATTTAAAATAAAAAATAATTTAAAAAAGAATAACAATAAAGAAAAATTAATTAACAAATGCTTTTGTCAATTGAAAAATGAAAGCTCTTCTTTTGTTGCAAAAGAGTAATTTACCCTTTTTCTTTTGAGCAGCTCTGAACTATTTTTTTTTCCCCAACAGAAACATTTTAATAATCATAGTATATTATTATATATATTATAATATTAATATACATTGAATATATTGAAATATCACACGCAACATTGAATACTTATATATAAATACAGAAACTTTGACGACCTCATGTACAAACATGGGTGTAGATATGGATTGAGGTTGAGTGCAATACCAACAAATACAGACACATGCACATCCTCTTCATACCCTTTGCCATTAATTCTCATTCCCAATTTTCTCTTTAATATTTATCTCTCTGTCTTTCTCATTGCTTTTGCAAACGAAGCATGCACATTGAACACGCAGACATTCGCGAAATTACGACCTTCGCTTACGTTTGGATACATTGCTATGGAGGTCGAGAAATAAGGGGACCAGAGACGAGTGGGTGAGGAAAATTTGATACTGGACGACCAGGGTTTATAGGTCTGTTTCTAAACTACATATATGTTTTGTATGTGTGTCTGTGTACACCAGAGAAATATCAAGAGAGAAATAGAAAGAGCAAGAGAAAAAGACAGAAAGAGAGCTTTGGTAGATGCCTGAATTCATCGAGGGTTGACTGTCGGTGGTGGTATAGTGGTAATGGTGATAGTGGTGTAGAAGAGAGCTTTCATTCGAAGGACTCGATGCACACACACACACGTTGGTTGGTTTTACTATTTCGGAAGTCTCGCAAGCTCCCGGCAATTCACCACCACCTTCTCTCTAGCGAGGTCTCGCACTCACCCTTTACTACACTCATTCCAAACCTTCCGGATCACCCATACTACCCTTATTTTTTATTTTTATTATTTTTTATTTTTCTACCCACTCTGCTTATACGAGTTTCTCTTCTAACTCCTCCTCGATTTTCCAACGTGGCTAGACTAGCACACACCAAAGTCGTAAACCTGTACCCACCCCGTTTCCAATTTTACTGTATATGTATCTACTACTGGGCAATTCCATGCACCAACTATATCTTTCTGTCTCTCTTTTTCCCTTGGATATATATATATTTACAATTTCTCCTCATTTCTCATTGCCTCAACTCATTCTCACTATCTATCTTTTTTTCTACATCGTACAATCATCTTTTTTCTTTCTCTTTTTTACTGTTTTTGTTTTTTGGATACCAGCAAAATCATCCAGCACTTTCTCATCGTTTGTCTGACACGCACGCAAGCTATTGTAAAATCCCTCTGTACTGGCTGTCGGCCCAACTCACTCATTTTTTTTTTTTTTTAATTTTTTTCGATATCTCAGAATACTGTCAAAATTTTTTAATTTCTACCCAACATCGTATCGAAAAATTCGACTCAATAAAAACATGAAAACGAATTAATATCTTTAAAAAAAATCAATGCTATTCAGTGAGCTTTTTTTCTTTTGGCGGAAATTTATTATCATGTGTTATTCGTCTGAAGATGTTGATGATATACATATCGTTAAATGTGTACATGTATATATTAACGTGCCTGACATTTATGACTATGATAGAAGGATAATATAGCTGAAAATATATCTCCTGAGAATATAGAACAGTAGACATGTCTAGCGTTGACTCGGTTTATAGATGAGTGGGCCAAAGCACCAGGTATGCTAGTGTAAAAGTATACAGACAATATCAAACATTGTTTCCATAAAATTAATAGTAAATTAAATTTTAACATCCAGATGGTTGTATAACAGTAACCCAAGTGAAACAACTACATGAACAAGTATGTCAGTAAACACAAAATTATCCTGAGACAATTAATAGGTCATAAGATAAAAAATAATGGAAAATTAATTATAATTATTTTTGTTTTATATGATAAAGCTATTGTTTTATCTATTTTTTTTCAAATAAAATAATAAGAACCAGAGAAAAGATTGAAGATGGAAAACTTGGAAAATTTTAAAGACTCTTTGTTAATGTCGATGTACTCATGTAGACAGGAGAAAAAAAAAAAAAAGTAAGTAACGAACCAAGTATATAAGCACAAAACTCCATTACGCAGTCTTTCTAAATGTGAAGTTGAGTAAATGTGGGTAAGAAAGAAAAGTAAGAGTATAGTAGGTTTAAATTTACGCTAGAAAATGAGAAGAAACTTCGTAGCTGGATGACGAAATGGTGATACCTTATCTTTCAGTGTGCAGCAATAGCAAAAAGACTATTTTGAAAAAGTAAAAAAAAAAAAAAAAAATAAGAATATAGCAATGGCATTGTTGGGCTGTGAAAGCAAGAAGAAAATTCAGAGAATAAAAATAGAAGAGAATGAATATATATACACCAGAAAAGTCTCGTTGCTTCGACATTGACTAAACGAGGCACATAGACATGGCGTCCAATCTTCAAACGACTAGTTCTTTTTCCTTTTTTTTATCTATTATTTATTTTTAAAGAAAAATATATGTTGCCGGAAAATAAAATAAAAAAAGAAACAAACAACAAAGATAAAGTTGCATTGACCCTCTTTTTTTATTACTTGTCTGACTTTGTTGCGTCCTGATATTGCTGAACATCAATATACTATTTATGATTTTTTTTTTAAAAGACTTAGTTCATTTTTCAATTTCATTTCTCATTTATCTAACACCCTGAAATTCCTCCAATCAGTGATTTAAAAGCCAGACACAAACACTAACCATTCTAGGCGCCATCATCTCGTCCTTCATCCCAAAACAATGAGCTTGCAGTGTATAATATATCTACAAGAAAATGTACAGTGTACATGAGAAAGGGCTCGGCTAGAATAAGTACGCACCCTCCGGCCACCCCAACGACCCCTTTTACCCTTGTCCAACTCTATCTCAAAGTCCCTTTATCCTAGCATGTAGAGCTTAAACTTTTCACTCATACATATATTAAATTTAACATACCCCACTTTATCAAAATCCACCAATACCAATGGCAATCACAATTTTCTACATCCAAATATAAACAAAATGGTCACCCATAAATATTTTTGAATAGAAATAAAAAAAAAAATAGATAAATTTAATTGAAATCAAAATTAATTTCGATTTTGTTATCAAGTTTATTAATTGGTCAAAAATTTTAACAAGGAGAATTAAAGAATGAGAAATTGGGGTAGATGATGAAGAAGGAGAGAAGAAGGGTTGAAAAAAGAGGGATCCTAGAAACTAGTGAGGGCGGATCAATACAATACTAATCCGGTGCATTGTGAGACGAGGCGTGGCAAAGAGGCAGAGGTAGTGTGCTTTTGCCTTGCTCTAACTTTCGCACATCTCATTCTACTCTTTACTGCACGTCTCAAAGTTACCCTGAGGGGACTACAGCCATCGTCGTCGTCGTCGTCGTCGACGTTGTCCTCATCGTCATCGTAGTAGTAGAAGTAGTTGTTGTTGTCGTTGTGTCCTATCTCAGTTTGTCTCTTCACACAAAGTCCAGAACTATCCCGCAGTCGCCAATTCTTTTTTGTTATTTCTCTGGGTCTTGTTATATGTACATTTGCTCCCATCCTCCCACTTTGCACACACATAACACACATTCATCGAACAAGTTCGAGCTTTTGTCTTGATACTACTATTATTCTATGAAGCTGCGTTCAATCGTCTTTCTGTACTTCCTTTTTTTTTATTTTTTAAACTTACGTGAAGCTACTTGAACGCAATTTTTTTTTCTTTTCACTTGATCAAACATCTTTAATTGAGAAGCTCAATAAACTTATTATAATGATAATTTATTTTTACTATAGTAAAAATTATTTTTATTTGCTTTTTATTTCTTTTTCTCAAGTGTGTTTTCACTTGAAATAAAACATTTTAACTGTTTTTTTAAGCCTTAAATTTTCAGCTACAAATTAAAACAATGCCATTATAAATTTAGAGCTTTTTAAAAATCATAAAGCTTCATGTAAATTGCGCAACATATTTATACAGAGACTTGTATTTTTTTCATTGTATTTTTTCGAGTTTTATTTGTCTTATAAAATCATTTTGAGTTGAGTGTTTTTAATTTCTTTAAATTTTTTGTTTTCGTTTCTCAATAATTTTTTCGATAATTCAAATGCAAAGCAGTCAAGAAATATTATGTCTACATTTCCCTAGTCATCTCATCCTTCTTCGTATAATTAAAAAAGAAAAATAATAATAAAATTTTATACTCTCGTTATATTGAATAATAATAATGATATAATTCATAATTGAGTCATCTATATTATGATGAAATTCATGTCATAAAATAAAATAATAATTTGCTGAAATATTGAGGACAAGAAATATATAATTAAATATATGTTAATATTGTGGTAGCAAAAAAATTAAAAAAAAGTGATGATATGCAATAAATTGAGGGTTTTTAAATAGCAAGAATCTCGATAGATCATATGCTTCTAAATTATTTTACGCATAAATATCATCTTAACGCCGCAAGGTTGAGAATCGTGAATAAAGTATAAAAAAAAATGAAAAAAAATTTCAAGTGAGTGCAACCTACTTCGTACTTGATATTGTATACATCAAAATTTATAGAAAAAAAAAAAAAAAAAAAAAAAAGAAATATGACTTATGCCTTGCCAACGCATTATAGCCATATATTTCCCACGGTATAAACCATCGCGATATAACATGAATATTGCGTTGTACATATCCATACGAATATTTTTTTATTTTTTTATTTTTAATACACGTGATCAGCTATACTATCATCAGCAATAACGCAACATACCAACAAGTATTTAGGGGGTTGTATGTTATAAAAAAGTTTTCCTCAATTTAAAAAAAACAAAATAACATTTTTTTTGTTGGACATAAATATAAATTGTATAGATGAGCATTTATTTTACCGTTACAACGCTCCAATGTAGGTAATATTATTTCAAAATGAAAGAAAAAAATGTCCTTTTGCACGATGATTATCGTAACTCTTGATACATGCATAAGGCTATTCCCAGCATGACGCTACTACTCTTTACCACCAACTTTGAAAGGGGTCACACACACTCAAACAGGATAATCGGCATTAGCACGAATTGCACCTGCAGCAAACACTTTCGTATATATAAAAAATTTATAAGTGTGTTTATATCTCATATTATCTTTTATATATTTACAAATACATCTCGATAGATGCATAGCACAACTGGTCTCCAAATCCAAAAAAATAACGAGAGATAGAGAAAAAGTGATACAACCAAAGTCGATATTATAAACGCACATATAACAAGCATCATGTATCAGTTTGCTTGTGTATATTTGTTCAAGAATCAACGAGAATCCCTTTACTGCTTTATCGGCGGCTATTAATTTTAAACGTGCTGGGTAAGAAGTACATGATTACCTAATCAAGATGTAATCGTCGGGAAAATCAAAGACTACTCAAGCCATCATTTAAAGAATATGATTTAAATAAAAAATATTAATTTGAATTATTATAATTTAAAAAATCATGTCATTCTTTAATTAGTTAATTAATAAAAACAGAAAATTATTATTCAAATTTTATTGGCAGTGTGTAACAAAATATTACTTATTTTTTCTTTAATTTGTAAAGAATTTGAAGCACACTTGAGTGTTATAAATTATATTTTAAAATATAAATAAAAATTATTTATTATTATATTTCAAGTAAAAAAATTGCCGTTAATAATTCTTTTTTTTTTTTTAAATGACATTCTTTAAAAAAAATAAAATAAACATCTTCATTAAAGCCATCTATCATAAAATAATAATTTTTTTTTTATTTTTTATCATCTTGTTAACTGTTTGACTTGAATTACAACGTGTTAAATATTTTTTTCCATTAAATTAAATATGAATTGAATTATAAATAAATTTCAAAACGAAAGAATAAAAAGAAAAAAGAAAAATATCGGTAACATCCTTATGTATATATTGGAGAAAATGTCTTCATGTAAATTATAGTTTTTTAATATTTTTTTCTACGATCCTATGGGCTCAAGTTATATATGTTTATATTTTATCCATACATTATAGAGGTACATAGTTACATTGCGTGCCGCATGTGTATAAAATAAACACAAAGAATAAACCCTCTGCAAGTAGAAGCCCACGCACTTGCTGCAAAAAATATCCCACGCATTCCATTAATTTAATACGATAACTGCGTAAATTGTCTCGAGGCAAAAATCTCAACAACAAAAAATATATATTTATTGTTAAAATGTTTACTGGGTGTGTCTGGATGTGCAAAATATACTCCCGAGAAATATGACAGCTTGGTATGAAAAATAAAAAGGTTTTTCTTTTGTCCAATTCGATAATTGTTATACCAAGACATCGGACTTTGAAAATATATATTTTAAATCACTATGCTATATTTTATACAAGTGTCAATGGTTATTGAAATTTTAGCCACACCTTTGTTCACCTATTGTTAATCAATCGAATGGGCCATGTGCGTGAGCAAGCACTTCATCAAAGCAATTATATTTTCTCTTCTCCCCATCTTTGTTGATTTTCATCTTTAATAATTGAATTTAAATGCCTTAATATTATCGAGTATCTTATTTAAATGCAAGTAATCATTTATTTTATTTTTCATTTGACAATTGTCTCGTGAGTATTTTTACATCTACTTATACTATCAGATGACGATAAATAAACTCTCACAAATATTCTTCTCGACGCTCAAAGAACAAAAATAGTCGTATATAAATTTTCAATTTTATGATAAAGTCCTTGAAGTAAATCCTGTCACGCTAAAGAACCGATCTAGTGCTTTTTTTTTTTTTTTATTATTATCAAATTTTCGCTTCCTTTCTATGTATAATGAAAAATCATTAATTTATTTTTTCATTTATTAAAACTTTGTGAGCCTGGAGAAGCTTTGAAATTTCCGGTATTGAAAGGTAGTATCTAATAATTGATTTTTAACGAGACACAACCGTTTCTCTTATCGTGATTTCATCATCACCCACCAAACACACACACGGTAAAAATAAAAAAAATAAAATTCTCCAAGTAAATGGAAGTTTCAATAAGAGGCGTATACAATTGTCATAGAAAATTTCAAATTGGAAAATCAGTTGATATGTATATATGTGTACTAAACCGAGGACCAGTTGAAATTAATTAAAGTCTGAGTGGCTAAAACGATATGGCAAAGGATAAAAAACAAAACTATACATATATATATAAATTGAAATGGAAAGAAATATATATATTTAGCGATGAAATGTGGTGTGTGCATGTGGAACTTGCCATCTCGTTTTATGATGAGAGCTAAAAGATAGCCGAGGTAAAATAACAGAGATAGAAATCATAAAAATTGGCAGGACTTGGCGCAGGGTTACATCCGCCTAGACATGGACGGGATGAATATAAAAAAAAAAATAAATATAACAAAAAAATAAAATAAAAATGAATAGTTCTGGGTAACCAATACTCGATATATCGAAGCAGACGTGTGCTTCCCACACGTTTATCTGCATTTTATACTGCAGTTATAGACAAACTCAAGTATATTTTTTATACATATAGATTAAAATGTAATTACAAATGGGTTCATATTAAAAATTAAATTTAATAATTAATAAACTGTTTAAATTTGCCATAAATTTATTGTACAACACGTGTTTTTAGATTAAAAATAGCACATTTTTTTAGATACTTTTTAGGGCATTGTATTGAGTCAAAAATAAATTTAAATTGTTTAAAAAATATCTTAATAATTGACTCATCATAAGACATTTTTTAGAACATTATTCATAATATTTTATTGGCTACTTTTCAGGACATTTTAATTGAACTAATTCGATTTTAGACATGTTGTGCACGACGAAATCTATCAAAACAATTTTCTCTAAAATACGTATACACGAAAATCAATTCAATAATCAGTTTTGGATATTTCGAAATAAACTAAACCCAGTAAACACACCAAGTGCAAAGAAATAAATTTACCAGATCTCTATCTACATACACGTACATATGTTATAACTACGTGTTAATATTATTATTTTTTATGTAAATGCGTATAAATGAAAATGAAGGCTAAACGTTTCGAATTTTCCGGAACTACATTTCCGATATAATCGCCGAGCAATCAGTTGATAATTGAGAAAACAACGTTGCTGCATCGATTCGAACGATACACTAACAATACAAAGGCAATCTAAAAAAATAAAAGTCTTTCTCAGTCGATTCTACTTTTAAATTAGTTAATAATAATGACAATAAAAATAATTTATGTCGAAGCAAACTTATATCAAAAAATAATATAATTACGTGAATTAAAATTTTGCAAATACTATTTTCTTTTTCTCTTCAAACTATTGTACCATTTTAAAATTAATGTGCCTTTTTTTATTCTGTGTTTTTAGTATTTTGAAGGGTTGAAAAGCTGACGTGTCCGTTTGTATAAAAAAAAAAAAAAAAGTCTTGAAACTTTATTACAAGAGTGAATAAAAAAAAATAGAAAAACAAAAAATAAAAACTCAAGTATATGCACAAGTTTTACGAAGTTATTTTTTCTGAAAATTATTATCAATACGAAATTGATTTAAAAAAATATTAAATTGTTAATTAACAGTTAACAGATTGACAAAAATAATAAATAATTTTATCTATGCGAATATTTTGGGTAAAATTAAACTTTTAAATTTTCAAATTAAAATTTAGTTGAATAGAATTTTCGGATAACTTGATAGTGGTTATGAATGTGTATGTATATAGATGCTATATTGCTATGCACACTCAGTGGAATATTATTATGTATGTACGAATATCATTCAATTATACGTTCCTTGTATAGGAAGTCAATTTATTCGGTTAACTGGCGAAGCGTATCCGGCGTATACCAAAGCTTTGCTTATCGAACGTCGTTGACCCTATGATCTTTCAGCTATACAGGACTTTTTAATATTTTTTTTTATTCTTCTTATTTCTTGTTGTTTTTTGAATTGCATCTCTCTATTCTGTGGTGAGAAAGGTGCCCGGATATTATAAGTACGAGGCACACGTGCGATGCAACGCGTCAAATAAAAAAAGATATTTTTTTGTGTTGGTAGATAAAATATATCACGTAAAGATGAAAAATAAATGAACATAAGATGAGTTGGTAATTTTGGCCTCAATAATTCAAATGATATGTGAATTAACAAGCACATTGGTCGAGTGAAAAAAAATATTCACCGCCTTATACAACCGATCCAACTATTTGGCTTACGTAGGTGTACGGAAAAAATAAAAAAATTGTTGATTTATATTGAGATATATTTTTAATAGTATTTACGATGTTATACATTAATGTATTGCACATGTTTACAGTTGACTTAAATTATTGCAATATGAAAATTTTAATGATTTATTAATATACTAAAATAAATTTAAATTGTATTTTTATTTTTCATTATTTTCAATATTAATTTCTACTTTTGCGATAGTGCTTTGATTTATTTATATTTTTCTAGTTTTAATAGTTTGATATTTACTGTGACATCTTTATCAGAATTTTATTTGGATTTTTTATTAGCACGATATGATATGAATTTATCTACTTGATTATTTGCTGGAAAAATACTGAGTGCCAATAAGAAGGGAATTTGAAAAGCCAGTTTAAGCTTATACGTTAAAAATGAAGTTATAAATAAAAAATTATTTTATTGATTGAATTATTTAAATTAATTTGTTATATAGATTAATTTTTTTCAATTGAATTTTTATTTAAACAATTTTAACTATTGGGGTTTTTTTCGTATGGAAATGAAAGGAATTTTTTCTGCTAAACACAGATGTTAATTAAAAATGAATAAGAACATTGTAAAAATTAATTAATTAATTAAGCCAAAAGTAGTAATAAACTGTGTATAATAAACTATGTCATTCTTAGATTTGTCATCTAATTTTTTCCAGAAAATAAAAAGCAAAATTGCAACTAATCTACATTCAAAAAAATTCTAAGAGCTAATTTATTGAGATTATTTTTTCAATAGATGCTTAAAACAAAATTTAATCAGCAAGATTTAATTATTCGCGCTTTTTATATCGGATGAAACGATGCCTGCCTATCCTGCCAGGTGAATTTCACTATTATTATTATCTAAAATAAAAAAAAATATTGTCCCTAACCTGAGTCTATCACAAGTCTTAAAAAATCCATAAGCTTGTCATCACACAACACCATCACTGTTATTATTTTTAATTAACAACAAAATTGTCAGGTAAACCAGATAATTTAAAATCATCATAAACATTTACAAAATATTAATTTACTATTTTTTTTGTTCACCTCATCATAACAACAGATACAAAAATGGGCAATTGGCAACTCGAGGTTGGAAGAATGTTTGGATACATTGCTTTTCCGGTGATACTATTTCACTGGTTTAATCAGCCAGAAAATTTTGAAAAGTATACAAAAGATTACAGAGATTATACACGTGAAAAAGAACCAATAGATGCAAGAGAAACAATGAAAAATTTTATATCTGATTTTAACAGTCAAGCTGATTTAGATGAATTAAATGAAATGGAAGCAAAATACAAAAGTAAAATAAATAAACAATAACAAATATAAAAGTCATTTATAAGTTGTACAGTTTGTTATCATTGTATTTATCAAATAATAATATAAGTCAATATTAAATTAAACTATTTGTCTTTTTATTAGTGAACCTATCAACATTGTATTATGCAATACATTTATATAAATTAAATAACAATTCATTTAATATTACAGTTGTCATGATACTTTGATATGTGATGTTGTAAATGTGAATGACACAAATAATCCAATAATACTAGTAACAATTGACAACAATATTCCACTATTTGAGCCAAACATGTCTTCAATAACACCAACTGTTAAAGGGGTTATCATCCTGGCAATGCTTATTATACTTTGATCAAAACCAGCAACAGAGCCTTGCTTTGATGCTGGTGATCGTTGAATGACAACATTGGTCAATGACACTCTTAAAATCATATGGGCTACTTGAAAAAACATTCCTGATATCAAAAATAACATTAAATTTGGTGATAAATATGACAATGAATATGCCATTGTCATCAGCATGAAACTATGTGTATTACGTTTTTTATAGTTGACATCATCTTTATAAAATTTATCATTAATTTTACTTATCAAAAAACCAGTTAATACACCAATCATACTTTGGAATGCAATTGTATAACCAGATATCTTTGGTGATACATCAAATCTTGCTTGAAGTCTTAAGTTATAATTTGAATAGTATGCAACACTTGCAAGGCTAGTCATAAATTTGAGAATAAATACATCACCAAAGATAAGCCAGTTGATACTTTTTAAATCATCAATAGCGGTTATCATACCATCAATCAGTCTTCGTGGTTTTTCAACAGGTACATTTGGTTTTTTGATATCAGGCAATGTTTCATTGAAAAATAAATATACGACAACTGAAATTTACAAAAAAATAGTCATTATTTTGAGTTATTGATTTGTATTGATGTTAAATTAAATATGTACCAGTGTTGAAGCCAAAGATGACACCAGCAATCAATGCAACGTAGGTAAATCCTCCTTCAATTTCAGTTAAATGACCACCAATTATTGGACCAAGTGAAAAACTAATTCCAATAACTGATTTAAGTCGTCCAAAAATAAGTGGCTGTTGTTTTTCTGTTACTTGATCAACAATTATTGCTCTAATTAACACTTGTGTGTGTTTAAACACACCAAGTGTTGCTCTCACTAATAATATGATAAATAATGAGCTCAGAAGTCCAAGAGCAGAGTAACAACAGCCAATTATTAGACAAGAAATTAAAAGTATATTTTTTCTTCCCATTCTATCACTCAAGCTACCCTGGAACATGATTAAAATATTAGATAGTACATTTGATTGTTGATATTATATATTCTTTAACATACAATTATTGGTCCACTGACGAGTTGCATGAAGGCATATGTTGATGACATTGCACCGATCATTGAATAAGATGCTCCTAAATTTTTTAGATACATTGACATTGATGGTAGTACCAGACTAACTGCAAAAAAGTCCTAAAAATAATGGTACTTGCTTAAAATTGTCCATGGTTAATTTTATTGTTGATTTATTTTAAATGTACTTACCAGAAAAATGACAAGGTACACCCAAGTGACATTGTTTTTCTTCTTTATAGAATTCATGGTGTTTATTTTGATATTTTTACACTTTTATCAACAGGTGAAAATTAAATGATACGCGAAAAAAAATATTGCAACTTGTTGACAACAAAATGGACGAGCTCATTGTGATAATTCACAAAAAAAAAATACAGAGTACTAAGACTCTAATTATTTTTAAAAAAGATAAGCTGTTAAAAATGCCCATTTGGTTTATTATGATAACGAAAACAGCTGATTCATCAAAAGTTGTTTTATGCATCGAGAATTTGTAAAATATAAATAAAGGCTTTATGTTTACTGCGCCGCGTCATGCGCACGAAAAACAAAAAAAAGAAGTTGAATAACATGAAGGTCAAAATAAAAAAAAAACTCTTATTTTATTTTTTTTACTTTTTCCAGATAAAATTTAATTACTAATCATATTGTTGATTAGTAAAAAAAGAAAAATTGTATTAACTTTTAATTCAATTTATCGTTATATTTCAACTTGCCCATTATAATAAAAAAAAAAATTAATTTTTTTTATTCAATACTGTGTGTAAATTAATGGAAAATAATAACAATTTTTTTTTATTCAAAAACAACAATAAAAAAAAAAAAATTAAGTGACTTTCGATTTTAAAAAAAATTATTTAAAAAATTTAATAATAATAATATGGGTCGGCTCTGTAGGTCCACAATTAAGTTAACATGGTATAGTCTAACGTTTCTTTTCCCTATACTATGCTATACCATGTTAACTATACCATGGAATACAAAACCGGCAATATATTTATTACTCTTATTATTTGCAACATACATGGGGGTCTGCATAGCAACAGTACTACTGCGCAGCGTTATGCGCATGAAACACAAAAAAAAAAAGGGGAATAACATTCAAGGGCAAAGAAGGTCAAAATAAAAAAAAAACTTTTATTTTATTTTTTTGCTTTTTCCAGACAAAAATTAATTAACAATCATATTGTTAATTAATAAAAATGAAAAATTTTACCTTTATGAATAATTGAAAAATTATTATTAAAAAAAATAAAATATTGGCTTGGTAAATTAAGACCTGGGTAACACTTGGATTCATCAAGACATCCAAGTGGGACTATCAAAATTATTTTTTCTATCTCGTTGTTGATATAGTTTTAATTTATTAATTATTACGTCACTCTTTTGTATATATAATAAATGATAATATTATTTTAATAGAGTAAAAATAATTCGCGAGAAAAAATAAAAAAAAAATATAAATGATAAAATATATATATACACACTTACATGACGCCATCCTTGTCTATGTTCTCGTCCAACAGCAAGATGTGGAAATTTCAACTATTTGACGAACAATTGACTGACAAAACTATACTTCACTTATCACTACTGTTCACTACTTACTTACTCAATAATATTGACACTAATTAAACAATTAATTTAAATAAAAAACTCACATAAAATTGATGGACGAAGTCGAGTTACCATGGCATAGTATAGTATAGGGCAAAGAAACGTTAGACTATGCCGTGTTAACTCAACCGGCCCTTATAACACTCACGTAAGAATGATGTACAAGGCGAATTCGCGGCGGACGTAACGTTAATGGCGGATTCAGTAATGGTCGACTAGAACCTCCATAGCGTCCATTAGAGGTCGCCATTTTTATTACGTCGATAATGAAGCATTAGTTGTAATCGACTGCCGACAATCAGCGCCAAATTCAAATTCGAAATGCTCAAATACCTATAATATAGCTATTGTTTGTAATATAAAATTAAAAACTTTTATAAAAAAAATTGAATTATATATTTACGTGGTTTGTTAATGAATAATTATATCAAATATTACAAAAAATAGTTTTATTAAAGGTATTTGAACAATACGAATTTGAATTTGGCGCTGATTGTTGGCGGTCGATTATAACTAATGCGTCATTATCGACAAATTCAAAATGGTGACCTCTAATGGACGCTATGTAGGTTCCGGTCGACCATCACTGTATCCGCCTTTAACGTTACGTCCGCCGCGAATTTGCCTTGTACATCTCCCCACCTTTAAGGGCCGGTTAACTTAACACGGTATAGTCTAGCGTTTTTTGCCCTATACTATACTATGCCATGTTAACTTGACTTCGTCCATCAATTTTATGTGAGTTTTTTATTTAAATTAATTGTTTAATTAGTGTTAATATTATTGAGTGAGTAAGTAGTGAAAAGTAGTGATTAGTGAAGTATAGTTTTGTTAGTTAATTGTTCGTCAAATAGTTGAAATTTCCACATCTTGCTGCTGGACGAGAACATAGACAAGGATGGCGACATGTAAGTGTACATATATTTTATCATTTATATTTTATTAATTTTTGATGAGTCTAACAAGCATTAGTCAATAATAACAATTGTTTTACAATAATCGGTAAGTATATAAATGTAAATAATTAATCATGCTGAGCTTGACGACAATTATATGTTGAATGGAGAGTATGTGCTTGTTGAAAGTCGCGTCCGTGAGAAACAGGTGAATTTTTTTTTTTTATTTTCTCGCGAATTATTTTTACTCTATTAAAATAATATTATCATTTATTATATATACAAAAGAGCGACGTAATAATTAATAAATTGAAACTATATCAACAACGATATAGAAAAAATAATTTTGATTGTCCCACTTGGATGTCTTGATGAATCCAAGTGTTACCCAGGTCTTAATTTACCAAGCCAACATTTGATTTTTTTTAATAATAATTTTTCAATTATTCATAAAGGTAAAATTTTTCATTTTTATTAATTAACAATATGATTGGTAATTAATTTTTATCTGGAAAAAGCAAAAAAATGAAATAAAGGTTTTTTTTTAATTTTGACCTTCTTTGCCCTTGAATGTTATTCCCCTTTTTTTTTTTGTGTTTCATGCGCATAACACTGCGCAGTAGATAAGCTTTTATTACTGTTGCTATGCAGACCCCCATGTATGTTGCAAATAATAAGAGTAATAAATATATTATTATTAATTTTTTAAAATAATTTTTTTCAAAGTCAAAAATCACATAATTTTTTTTTTTTATTATTGTTGTTTGTAAATATAAAAAACATTATTATTTTTTATTAATTTACACACGGTATTGAATATAAAAAATTAATTTTTTATCTTGAAAAAATCAAAATGATATAAGATCAAATAACTTTTTTTTTTTTTATAATGGGCAAGTTGAAATATAACAATGAATTGAAAGTTAATAATTGACAAATATAACTGTGATGAAAATACGTTTTTAACAATAAATTAAATCACTTTTTTTTTGGATCTTTTAAACCAGCTCCGGCGTTGAATTTAAATAAAATAATATCACCATCTTCAACGGTATAATTACGTCCTTGTTGTCTATATTTTCCAGCAGCCTAAAAATTAAATAGTAAATAAATTAAATGATCAATTAGCAATATTTAATTAGACAAAAATAATGATACCTTAACAGCAGACTCTGAGCCTTCGTTTTTAAAATCTTCAAACTTCATAACTTCAGCCATGATAAAACCTTTTTCAAAATCAGTATGAATTCTACCAGCAGCTTGTGGTGCTTTTGTTCCTTTCTGCAGTAAAAAAATCAAATAAAAATTTAATTAAATTTAATTTACGTCAAGTAAAATTATGATATAATAATAATAATATTACCTGAATGGTCCAAGCTTTAACTTCATCAGGGCCAGACGTGAAAAAGTATTGCAACTGAAGTGCCTTGTATCCCTGGACTATGATTTTCTCCAAAACACTGCGTACAAAAAAAAATACCAATATAAAAATCAAACTTTCACAGATATAATGATAAAAAATTAAATATAAATTGAATGACTAACCATCAGACAAGACTTGGAATTCGAAAGACAATCGAGAGTAGTAAAAAAAAAATAATAAATAAAAAAGATCACCGCGCGACCGTGGAATATGATTGTTTTGGAGCAAACATCGTATAATGACAGGGTACAAAAATGAAAGAAGATTCATCCGGCACGAACCGCCAACATTTGGGACTTCACAGAATACACATAAACTTAAACGACTTAATACTGCAATTTTATCATTTCAAATGAGTAGAGTTGGACCTTAAGTTCGACAACTTTAAAAGAAAAAATCATAACAATATTTGTGATGTTAAAATAAAATCATAGCCAAGTTGTAACTGATTGCTAGTTGCTGAGTCTATTTTAACTCTCGTCATTGCATAAAATTCACTAAAAACCACCAATGAATTATTATCTTTTTTTATTTATTTTTAAACTATAGACGCGATGATTCAATGTTACAAAAATTCATTCGGAAGTAATTTTCGTATTATTGAGGTGAATTATATATTCTTAATTTATAGAATTATTTCCTGGAATGAATTTAAAATCAATTCGATTGAAGACGGAATTTTTATGAATTTTTTAAATTACTTATTATTTAGAGAGTTTTAGGAAGATAATAAAAAAGACGAATTAAGTCTTATACACTCGAGTATGTTTCAACCCTTTGGCGATGAATGACCCACTAGCCAAGTTCACCGATACTTGCTGCATTATTATATCCCATATTCACAATTTTTTTAACGCGTTTTAACAAGAATTTCAATAACATAATAAAAATATATATGCAAAAGCAATCATTCAATTTTTCCAAGTGAAAAAATAAAAAAAAAAATACAAGTCTAGACAATTTTTAAAGCCCTTCTATTATTCAAAAATAAAATGATTTAAAAAAAATTATAGGAACCGAGAAATATTAAAAAAACAATACTTAAAAATAAACAAAATAAAATTTCATAGCCATGAAAAAACAAAAAAAAAAATGTATTTAGTTTTAAACGTTTAGAAAAATAAAATTACCTGGTAACTTTGCTTTCTTCAAAGTAAATTTTACGCTCAGTTTCATCCATATCTAAAACTTTGTTTTCAAAAACCCCACTGAATGGAATTAAAACTGCACCTGGGTCATTTTTATCAACCCATTCCTTAATCTTGATAAGCCTGTTGACAATAAAAATAGATATTAAATAAATTACTCAATTTTCTTGACAAAAATCATAAAATTCGTCTACAAATTGAAAAAGGAAATATAAAAAGCTATTCAACAACTGGTTATTCCCAGCTTATTTGCAAATAAGTATCCATCAATATTATTATGAATAATTTATGGGGGAAAAAAAAAAAGGATCGATACAATGAGGATTGATCTGAGTATAGAGAACAACAGTTGTAATGCATGTCACCCTCCATGTCCTCCATCAAACACACGACACATATTTTTATGTTTTCCAGTGAAAACCAATAACTTATGAGTTTCCAGGTAACATGCATTTTCGTGATTATTATTATTTTCATTGACTAGTTTCCATGAATGCATTTTATTTTTCCTTTTTTTATTAACGTTTTTATTACTCACCACTTATTCTTCTTGCGAATGTAGTCCTTTTCCGATAAATTAACCAAGTAGATAACAGGTTTCGAAGTTATGAAAAGGTGCTTGTTAAGTATTTCAATCTGAAATAATAATTCAATTAATAATTTTCGTTTAAAAATTATTAAGTGTTATTTAATTTACCTCGTTTACACTCCAGTCGTGGGATCTAATGTCCTGTTTATCCTCAGTAAGAACAGTCTTAACTTTCATAAGTGTGTCCTGAAAAAAATATCGAAAAAATGTAATAACAATTATTACGGTGATCTTAAAAAGTAATCAACTTTAAACTACATTCAAGTTGAGGAAAAAAATAGTAAAAATAAATTTTAAGTAGTTTAAAGACTGAATATAAGTTGAAAGTTTATTTGAAAATTATTGGAAATAGAATGTGGTAGTAGAAAAAAAGTAATCGGTACAATTGATACGTTTAAAATGGAAAATACCAAGCAGACAATATGTGGCGATGGATTAGATATATGTTTATTTTTTTTACACTGATAATTTGAGTATTTCTTTCAATCCATTAGTAGTTAAAATGGATTAGTCACGACGAATTGAAAAAACATTTTTAGACGTAATGATATAGTTAGGATGCGTGTCAAAGAAACATTCTGTTATTTCAATTCGATGGATCTCGAAATTGGCCTGTAATTGTTGATACAGTTGTAGGTGTATAACAACAAGTATCTTTATCGTAAAAAAAAAAAAAAATTAGCATGATACGGTGATCGAGGGAGGATTAAAATAAAATTAAAAAAAATATATATATATTAACGTAAAAGCGACTAGATTGTTATCTTCAACAACAAGGTGTTTGCTGTTATAACGTTGTCGACCCGCGAAAAGAAAAATATTATTTCATCTATTAAAAATAAAAACAAGAAAGAAAAAAAGTGATGCATAATTTATAAATGAGAACAAAATAATAGTGTGTAATATTTTTATAATAAAAATAATGGGCTTTGACGATAAATAATTTACATTGAAATAAAAAATAAATTTACAAATTATATACTTACATATTCCGGTTTAAGTTTCTTGTCATTACCACGAAGAACAAGTACTTCCAATTTCTTAAGAGCACCATTCAAATGTTCAATGTCTTTCAATCGAAGCTCTTCACATATTATCTCGAGGTCTCTAACTGGGTTGACCTCACCCTCAATATGAATCACATCTTCATCCTCAAATGCTCCTAAAATTTATTTACAAAAATAACATTAACGAACAAAAATAATAATAATCAAAACAAATTAATGAGGTCAACATGGACATTTAAAAATTGAACATGTATAATTTTCTTTAATATAAATTTCTTTAAATTAATTATGAAAAAAAATATTAATAATAAACGCGTTTAAAAAAATTATTCAGACATAAAAAGATCAATGAAAATTAAACTAGTTGTAGTATAAAAATATCACCGTGTTTTTTACATAATAAATATTTAAAAAACGAGTTAATGAATATAAATTTGTTTATAAAATGCTCTTTGATCTATAAATAAATAATTTTCATAGTTTATTTACCAAGTCATAAATCATTTTGACAATATAGAATTTTTTTTTTTTCAAATTAGCTAAGTACAAATAATTTTTAATGAATAACAACTCTCTTAGTCTCTTATGAGCTGTTAAAAAAAAATGAGTGACAAGGTGACACGCGACTTCATTACTAACGAGCAGAAAATTCAATTATCTTTCAACAATCTTTCTCATTGTTTTATTTTTTTTCCCCACGAGTAAAAAAATTAACGTTCTTGTTGTCTCAATAAGTGAACACATTATTCCATCATTATCTTTTTTCCAAAGTGTAACTAAACAATGTTTATACACGCAAAAAAAATGTTTGAATAATAATATATATCGTTGAATAATTTACAAATATAATTTAAAATTACAAAACATTAGAAATAATTATTAAAAGTACTCACTGCAAAGATGGAAAATTGCATCACAAGCACTAATATGAGATAGAAAAGCATTTCCTAATCCTTGGCCTTCAGCAGCACCCTTGACAAGTCCAGCAATATCAGTGACATTTAAAAATGCTGGTACTTTACTGAAATATAAAATTTAATTTACAAATAAAAATAAAGTTTTAAATTGTCAAGTTTATTAATGTGTGAAAAGGGATTATATAGGGCTGTTGAATAAATAGGTAGACATGTATAAAATAGTTAGAATGACAATGTATTTAAATGGTAATTTTATATGTCATTAGATGATTATGCCTTTGAAGAGACGCGTTGATAGAAAGTAACAAAAAGGGAGAAACTGATTAGATAGCTTTTATTACGGATTGTTAAATTCTACAACACGTGCCAAGCTGCCAATAAGTAAAATAAATACATAGACACATCACAGTGTATGTGCTATGTTACTTTCGCGATGAATAACGAAATTATTCCCAAAGAATCGTATTAGTATCCCTTTGATGTTATTAACTTTTAAAAATATGGAATATATATTGTTGAAAAAAATTAATTAACAATAAATAAAATAAATGTAAAAATGAAAATTAATAAACTTTCAAAGGCTTGGGTAATTTTATTTCATCTAGAAATTGTTGCAAGATATGTTCTGCATGATAATGAAAAAAAGGGATGGCAATTTGTTTAGTAAAATGTTTTGGTGTCTGTCAGTATATTCTGGGGCTTGAACGAAATTTACGTAGCTCATCTGCATTGCAGATCACGTATGACAAACATATAGAGACATCATTTTATCTCCTTTATATTTGTATAATATTTATTTATTCCATCTCGGTTTTATTTTATTTTTCGACAAAAATAAAGTCAAAGAAAGATGTATGTTAATTTTACCGGTTATTCCAAATCATTTCATTGAGCTTGTCGAGCTGGAATATTTACTGATAACATTGGAAAATATTCCAGTGAATATTTGGCTTTTTAACATGAAAATAATTTTTTATTCATTATTTATTTACCTCGCTGGCTTGTAGTAATCGCACAAATGATCAAATCTAGCATCTGGAACTGGTACCCTACGTGCTGAATAAAAATAAATAATTCAATGTTAGTTAAATAGTTAAACCAATTATCGCATCAGTAATAAAAATATACTTATTTTCATTTGGATCAATTGTGCAAAATGGGAAATTTTCAGCAGCAGCTTGACTCTTTGTCAACACATTGAAAAATGTTGATTTGCCAACATTAGGAATACCAACAATCCCAACTTTTAAATTTGTCCCAACTCGTCCAATAAGCGGTTTACGTTCGGGTTCTTCAACTTTTTTTGGTGGCATACTGTAACATTAAAATAAATAAAAGAAATTAATTATTAATTCTCGATTAATCAAATATCACTGTGTATATTTTCGAGTACATCATTACAGTGTATTAAAAAAAAGAAAAAAAAAGAGGGATAAATTAGGAACACGTGAACTGGGATGTAACTTGAATCAAGGCGGAGTTTAAAAATTTAAAAACATATAAAAAAGTGAACATAAATATCATGATGTAAATCAATTCCAGTAGTCGAAATGTATTATATTTTTTTTCAACTAAAATCGTAAAATAATAAATATGTACTAAGATAAAATTGCGGGATGATAATTGTAGCCGTATTGATATGAGAGTGTATAAAAATCAAAGCCTGTATTTTAAAAAACATTGTATTTCATTTTGGTCATTGTTAATATATATATATATAAAATGACTACAACTCATCCTTATCATTACAGTCAATTGGTTAAAATCGTTTCCGTGACGATATTCACGATTTATAAACAAGCGGTCTTCAGCCTTGAGGGCTAAAATCGTTTTGCCCACTCCTCCTACTAACGCGATATATATTTTTTAATGTTATTTTCTAAAAGTATTAAATATATGTATTGAGTGGCCATCATTCACATGTATATCCATGCTTCTGGTTTGCACGAATGAAAATGAAAATGATCGTTGTCTCTTGTCACGCCCTTTTATCAAACTACTCATAATCTTCATAAGAGGAAAGAGAATTTCAACGGTGTTTTGGCTTCTCCACCTAAAACCACCCTTTTTGTTTATTTATTTTTTTTTCAATACAACCACTGCACTCTTCTGTCTACACAGTGTATATATGCAATTGTCCCTCAGGCTGTGTCCCGTGTATAAAAAGTAACTGGGCCTCGCGGTAACTAATTATATTAATGCGAACTGGCATCGTAGTGATTGCAGTGTTTATCACAAGATTGCCTATGGACCCGTTGTTGAGTGGCCGACCCAGAAAATACCTGCATACAACACACACACACCTATTTTTCTTTGTTTTATAAAGAACATTTTTTTCTCGCGTTATTTTTTTTTATTAAATTTATATATTTTTTTCGGAATTATATTTTTTTAAATAGTTGAGAATTTCGGTTTATAATATTCAAGTCAAATTTGAAAAAAAAAAATAATAAAAAGTAGAGAATTGATTCGATGCCTGTGGCAGTTAAGGTGCAAGGAGAAAACAAAAAAAAATCAGCAAGTTGATGTTGTATTTGAAGCAGTTTATTCAACAGGAGGAATATGGCGGGTATTCGGGGCCCGATTACTGGGCACTGAGACCACGAATCACCGGCATCACGCCAAGAATTGCAAACTTTGCCTCAGGCCGCCAATCCACTATCATCATCTGTAAAATATCTTTGCAATAGTCAGATCTCTCTTTTTTTTTAATTTTAGTACCTTGCCATTTTTCCATGCATTTTATTTTTTATTTTTTTGTTTATTAACAACTGATTTTAACGGTTAACCATCAACTTGCGGTTATATTTATTTATTTTATTTATTTATGAAATAAATTTGCTACTAGATAGTCAATCGTGCTACATCTCAATATCAAACTTGTTTTTATCATTAAAAAAAATTACTTTTAATAATAATAAATAATAAAAAATATAATAATTGATAAATCAATTTAACAAAAGTTGAACAGATTGTTTACAAAAAAAATTAAATAATCCCGCGGAAAATTGTTTATCCTACTGTCACGCTTGACAACCGTAGCGGTGGTTTTTATTACTACAAACTTGCCGGATTTTTTCGAGGAAGAACTTTTGTATAACCTAACAAATAATAAATTATTTATATTTAACAAATATAAACTGTTAATATAATCTGGCATAAAAAATAACAACTAGCTGTAAAATAAAAATTATTAGTTATAATTGTTTGTAGATAGGTGACAGATTGCAAGTGACAAGTAACAATTGAAAATATTTTTGTTGTAATGAATTTCGTGTAGAAGCGTAAGCGATAGTATGAGTACCTGTCAAATGATGATTTAAATTTATTATTTGTTTATTTCATTAGAGAAAATTAAATTAATCTTAAATACCTTGAATAAATATATGTACCAGCTGGATTAAATGCACACTAAATTCACCCACAAAACGTGTCGAGAAACGAACACGGTAAAATATACTTACACACACTATTATATCGCGAATATAATATAAAAGTTGAAAAGTGACGTCAGGATTGATTAAAATGGCGGAATATACAGGCTTATCGACTGTTTAACTCGAACGATACAGCAGATCTTTATTTGAATTTAATATTTAGCTCTACATTAACATTAAATTTTTCATCGTTGAATAATAACTATTTTTAATTAGAAACAAATACATTTGTAGTTAGCTCGAAAAATATTTAAGGAAAACTGCAAAATTCACTTATAAATGTTTTTAAATAATAATTAGAAAACAATTTTATAATTTACAGTAAATAAATTAAATAATTATTAATTTAAAAATAAATTAATCAAAATTCCGGAAAATATATATAAAAAATTATTTTGCATTGAAATAAAAAAAATTTCTAATCAGTAAACTGCGAAAGAAGAAAGAAAATAACCATTAAACTGAGTTGATTGTGATGTGTTCGCAGAAACAATAAACACGCACTATATTCCCGTTAAAAATTTATATCACTATTAAAAGAAATAAAGAAATTCCAAGATCCAATTTCTAACCCTTTTTTTAATAGAAAAAATAAATAAATTTTTAAATTTCCATCTTTATAAACATACATATGTATCAATTGTTATTTAAATTTCCGGGGCTTTAATTTATTAGATAAATACGTCTTCATATTATTTATATAATTTTAAAAAATTTATAAAATTTATATTAGGGATGATTATTTGGTATAGAGAATGCAGTCGCAGTAGGTCGCACGGTTTATATAGAATTTTATGATTCGTGGGATAATTTAAAAATTGCCAAGGAATGAAATAAGAGAATCAAAAAATTATCTGGAAATATAGTGGCGCCAGATAGTCGAGGGTTTTTTTTTATAAAGATGTTATAAAATTATTATTATTGTAGAATTTTTTTGCGACAGAAAAATGAAAAAAAAAATTGTTATATTAATTTTTAAAAATAATTGAGTATTTCATGGAGTGTGTAGGAATTTTAAAATGTCATAATATGCAGAAGAAGAGTAATAATCATATAGAAATAATGAATATTGTCTTTCTTTGAATACTTGTGGTTAATACTCTCTTCAGGTTTGGTCAACGTTTTTTTAATGGTGCGTTATACGTCCTTGTGACGTGTGATTATTTCAATTATTTTATTACATACCTCAATAATCTTGGTCCACATAATACGTATAATCAAACATGCCTATTCCCCAAGTGAATGCGATACAAAACTTTTTTACATCTTCTCCATAGCACACTATACAAAATGTATATATAAAATTCGCTCGATTTAACGATATTGTAATTTAGCGACCGCAAAAACCCACCCGACGTCATATATTTTCAGGCCATCATTTTACCAGTGCATTTAAATATATTTTTTTCATTCTATCATCATTAAAAACAATTTCATTTTACATTGAGTTTTTTTTTTTTTTTTTTTTATCATTATAAATGATTCGTGGAATATATTCGTTCTCAATCGAATGGATTATCGAAAATAGATATTTTTTTTTATTATTTGTTCGCCATTATTTCACCATTGTATCAGAAAAATATAAATACATGGTTTTTTATTTTAATATTAATATTTAAAACTCAATACTCCATCAACATTTTGGCAAATAAAAAATCAATAAACTTTGCTCGTAGCAAAACTCAACTTCTCAAAACTACCACCCACTTAGATGTGATCATCTTGAAGTTGAAACATTGCAAAAAACTAAAGCTCAACGTCTTCAAAGATATAACAATGTAGTAATAACTTCTTGAACAAAATAATGCTCCATTGGCTCCATTATCCTATCATAAAGTTTCATGCCTGTTCTCTCATACCTCATTGCATCTTTCTTCGGGTTTTTCTTTCCAACAAATAAGCGATTATAGGACGCCTTTATGCTCACATTGATTTTTTATTTATCAATTTTTTATTTACCAATCTTTTTATGCATTTTGCATATTTTTTTTTCGGTGTTTCCTTATACTATTTTATATTTTTTTATCGCTACTTTGCAACCGGTCGTATACGCATGCAAATATTTTAACACCGTCACATCAACATCTTCATACCATATACAAAGTTTTTTTATTCTTCAAAATTATTATTTCAACATTGCAATTTTCCATAAACGTAATTTTGCATTCACAAGCAAAAAGCATTTTATTAAATTCGAAAATTATATCTACTTAATCACATTGTGAAATTTCTCTGCCCATCAAAGTTTTTCATTGTTTTTTAAAATATAAAAAGACCAAGGATAAATAATTGTAACGTCAATAAAATATATGCCCGTATGCCTTATTTGAAAACATAAGTAGAGGAAAAATTATTATTTAATTTTAACATATTTTTTTTTTTTTTTTTGCAATATTATTTATAAGGGCAGGAAACTCGTTAGCGTAAATATATTTTTCCCTTTTTAAAATTGAAACAAGCCTTCATAAAATTCATAATGTTTTTTGAATAAAAATTATTAATATTTATTCCATTTAAAAATGAAAAAAAAAGATAATCAAATATACAAAACAAGTTAACGCATATATATTTAGTTAGTGTGGATTTGTGTTGGCGGAACTTTGATAATTTTTTCAAGCATGTCAGACGATGGCAATTAAGGTGTAACATTGAGACTTTCTGGTCGTAAACAACACAAGTAAAGTAGCGGAACCTCCAAGTGAAAAGAGAGACGTACTCTTGGGGGATCACCAGGTACCGCCCGTCAATTGTTACCAATCAAAGTAATACGTGTCATTATATTTTATATTTATATATATACGTATATCAGCTAAGCGAAGGTACTTGTTGCCATCATAAATCTAAAAAGTGCAGTAGCATATGTGCTGTATATTTATTGTCATTAATGACAATGACACATTGCAAGAAAAAATTAATTCTCCTCAAATAATCAAATGACAATAAATTTATATTTTTTCCTTTTATTTATTCCTATTTTTTGATGCAAAATAAAAATATATCGAGTTGATTATACATCGTTGATTGTATATTACAGCTTTGACATTATTTCACATGAGTATATTTATCAACAAGGTCAAACATAACTAAAAAACATTTATTTTAACGGAAGCCAGGTAATTATTGACTAGGCATACAAGGAGAATTATAAAAATTTTATTTATCTCAATTGATACTTTGTCATGATAATTATATTTTCGATAAATATTAAATTGATCGATTAAATTAATGTGTGTTATTTTCATACGTATTTTTATAAACGAAGATAATCGCACAAAGAAATTATTTACCAAACAGGTGGAAATATTTTTGATGCAATTTTTTCCGCACGAAGGTTTTTTAAATTTGACTTTGTTATATAAATATATTTGAAAAGTGTCTTTTGTATTGTTTGAATATTTTTATCAAATTCGAGTCATTTAAATTCAAGCTGGTTCACTGCAGTTTTTCATCTTCAAACTGCTCAGTAATTTTTTCATCAATTTCATTTTCAAATGACCGAAATATTTCTGAATTCTTTCGAGTGTTTTCTGTTATGCTTTTGAATAATATAGGATCATAGGATCACCTGCATTTAGAGCCCATTAATTTCTTTTTGGCTGGTCCACTTGACCATTGATCAACAACACTTTCAAATGAAAAATGATTATCATTGTCTAGCTCCTCGGTATATTTACCTTTAAATCAACATGTACTTTATGTGTACATAACGTGATATGAATATATGTAGATCGCGTGGCTTTTGCATGTTGTTGTATAGATAGCAAGACCCACGATTTTTAACCACGCCTCTTCAGACAGCCGCCAGCTAACAATTAAGATTTGATCGGCAAAAATGGTCGAGTCAAAATGGCGCTGGCTCCAACAACTGCATACGTAATGTTACCAAACCGCGAATACCATCAACTTCAGAATCCAAACAAGCTTTCGATAAAGCATATATATATAGATCCTAAAATGAATAATCCATGTTGGGATAATTTAATGCACATAAAACCGGTGCTTCTTCATAGCTCGCTTTTTTTTCCCTGTAATTTTTTTACATAAGACTCTAAAATGTATCCTCATTTTTATTTACTTGATAATTTTTTTTATCGTATTATATTTTTGCAATTGTAATGAGAATGATTTATATATTCTTCAAATTTAAAATTTATTCATCGATTAAAAGGAGAAAAAAAAAATTAATGAAAAACAAAAAAAAATATGTCTGATGGTTTATATTGTTTTCCCCTTTTTTTTTTTTTTTTGTTTCAATTTTTTCTTTTTATTTAATATTATTTTTTTCTCTTTTTTTGTAAAGGATTACGGAAATCACTTTTATCACGCGATTTTAAAACTGGTTCCGTGATTTTGTATTGCATTTATTCAACACGCCAATATAACAGCGAATTACATCTCCCTCAGTGTATCGGTTTTATGGAAGCTCTGGTATCAATATATTTCTTTATTTTTTTTTTTCTTTTAATCCGTGCAAAATATAAGGAGATACCCTTAGTATTGAAATATGAGGTGCGCTTTTTGGACGAATTAAAATTTTCGAGTAACGCCCTTTTAGTGAATTCATGATATCCAAGAAGAAAAATTGTTGAAGGTACTAATCATAGTACAAGTACGTGCTGCCTACCAATGTTACCCCTTTATTTTTTTTCATTTTATTTTCTTTGCTGACCATTTCATCACGCTAATGTTGCCTCAATTATGGTTCGCAGACTGTCGACACATGCCTTGCCTCTATTTCTTGAAAAAAGTTCAATCGATATTCACGTATGTGCAACTTTTAAAATAAAAATTGAAAAAAAATCAAGAAATGATATGTACACATTGAAGCTGTCAATTTAATCTTTAATATTAAAAAAAATAGAACTATTTTTTGACAATCCAATGAAAATACCAATTTATTTTATTTATTTTTTATAAATAAATTACAAGTATTATAAGTGAAAAAAATATCAATAAACAAATATGTATTTTGTATAAAAAATAAATGAAAAAAATTGGTTCTTTTTTTTTTAAATTAAATGGAAAAAATATTGTTAAACGTGTATATATAGCCAAAGAATTTTGTGTTTACTGAAAGAAAGATAATTGATGATGATTGCGATTTGAATTATCTTGCGCAATGTATATATATAAAAATGCCGGATGAAACGCACCGAAGACCAAAGGCAAAACGTCCACTTATCATTAAGCCGCATCTCCTTTTAAACTCGAGGTAAAAACATAATATAAAAAAAATAAAAAATTACAAGACAGGGTAATTGTTTTCTATGGTTTTATTGTATTTATTTCAATTCCGATGATATCTTACATAGCTTGTGTTTCATATATTTTTCCTGAGGGCAAAAATTTTTATTCTAAAATTCATCATGCAATTCTTTTTACAAATTTCAATTCATATTTCTATTTTTTTCTTATCATATACTTTTTATTATTCATTTAATATTTTTTACATTTTTTAATTTTATTTAGTTGATTTATCGTTGTGATAAAACACTGTAGTGTTCTCAAGTATTGTCTCTACTATCATTCGGACATATCAAAGCAGAAAACACTGTGTTTTTGAACAATGAACGACAAAATAAATAAAATAAATGTATAAAAATAGTTTGAGAAAGACAAGTAGCCATTTTAACGGTTTTATTTTGATTTAACTGAGCACCACCCAAGTGTTGGAGGATAGAATTAGTATCCGTCTAGCCATGATATGGAAATATTGGCCGGTAATAACAGCTCACTGTGTTGGCCTTATGTGTATACTCATAGTGGAATATAAGGCTAAAAAATATATTCGCAGAAATATAAAATGATGGTGGCTTGCGGCCTCTTCTTTTACGTTTTATGTATATACATGTATGCATATGCATTCACGACCAACTCAGTTGCAAAATTAAGAGTTTCTTGAGGGCGGCATCAGCATTTTCAGCGGGCCTATCGTTTATGCCGGATCTCCCTGTAAGATTGGTGCCCTCGGGAGGGTTGGTATACATAGTACTCTTTATTTCAACACAAGTTTGTAAATTTTTTTTCCCTTTCTTATTCTCTCTATTTTTGAAACTTTATTATTTTTACAACCGAGAGCTTTTTATCCCTTTAATAATACATGACTCCAGGCTGTGCAGACACACGAGTGTTTCTGCACTTAGAGACAATTTTAGTGGACAAAAAAAAATTGCCTGCTTTTTTTTTTAAATTTTGGAGGAATTTTGACCGTAGTTATTTAATGATCGCTAAATATTCTGGTGCAATATCAAAAACAAATTTTTTTCGGATGAAATTGCGATAAAAATATTGAAGAAAAAATACAAAACAACAAAAAAAATATTCAATAGCAAGTAAAAAAATTATATTATTCAATTAGAAATTGCAAAAGGATATTTCAGCATCTGGGACAAATATTTCCAAGCATAGAACCAGGAAAGAGGCTCTCTTTGCTCGTTCTTTGCTAGGAGATATTTGTTCCAAACATCTTATCGCTTGATAATTAATTATTCACCTTACGGTCAAACAGGAAAAACACATCAGTAATAGTTATGGGGTCGGTATTCGAACTGGAAATAACAAAGTCTGAAACTAGGCATTGACATCTTTAACCACAAGCTTGCTTGATATTTTCTACCAATCGATTATCATTCATCTATACATATTTTTTATTTTGTAAATAATCAAACGATGAAAAAAAGATTAACTGTATATTTAATAATAGATTTCGTTTATTTGTACTGTACAGTAACGTGTTTGAATTATTTTCATAATTGAATTAGCTCTTATTTTAAATATGGTTTTGTACTATAATACAAGCTGCATGATGTTTTAAATTTTTTGAGGAATTAGTTATACTAGGATATAATTTATTTCTAAATGATTTGACTGTGAAAAATTTCAGATATTTAGACCATGATATTTACTCGTCATACCAAATTTAAAATATATAAACTTTTTTATGTTTATATTTGACTAAGTATTTTTAAAAATATGTACATTCATCACTTAATATTAAGAAGAATTTGTGGCACACGTCTGACCCTAAGGGGTGTGTCGGGGGCGTGTGGGGTGGCAGCTGCCCTCGTGGTCTTGCACACGCGTTGATGAAAAGAAAGAAAAATAAAACACACATATACATTGACATTACTTCAATCACACTCAACTTTGGCACAGTGCGATCGACTGTTGAAAAAAAAAAATATAAAAAATAATAATAATTGGAGCAATATCTATTTATTCTGCCGGAAATTGTTGCGAAATTTGATCTTCCTATTTACCTTTTTTATTCTTCTAAATGCGTCCACCAAGTTTTTGTTAAAATTCGTATTAAGAAGAAAATACAGTTCCAAAAACTCGATAAATTCTACTCCACCTTCAAAAAATAAAATTAAAAAATAAAAACCACATTTTATTTTACGAAGAAAAAGATAATATCTCATCTCTTAATTAAAATTATCTCATTTTTTTCTTTCCAATTGATGAACAAATTTTAAACTTACAATTTTCATTTATCAAAGTCTCAAAAATATACAATATATTGTTTATTTTTTCTTAATTTATTAATGTCATGCAAAGATGTAGCATTGTTAAGAAAAAAAAAAAATTGATACGCATGGTTGGGGATGAATGTGAAGTTTTGACACTCTTTAGCCTTCTGGGTGTGGTCCATGCACATACAGACAAGCCCTTCTTTCTGTCCATACGTCATTCAAAGTCATTGTGTCATTGACTGTCACGTGTTTAAAACACATTAGCCATTATAAAAATGACAATAATAACAATCAAAACAATATCAAGATGAAAAAAAAAAATTATATTTCATGAATCATGTCACAAACATCGAAGCATAATTTTCATTGATAAAAAATTTTTTAATGTCTTTAAACGTGATCATTAATTATATCAGCTACATTATAAATGATTGAAATATTTTTTTTTTTAAATTTTTATTAATATTATTATATTTGAGATCGTTCGTTATACGTGGTACTTATAGTCAGATCTCTGTGTATTTATGTCGTTGACCGACCAGTGATTTGGAGCTTTTATTTTATATTTTTATTTTTTTTTCAACTTTAAAACTGGCTGTGGCTGCAAAGAGAGTATACCTAGTAATTGCCACCCTAACCAGAACCCTCTGATGAAATCCTAACGAAAAAAAAAAAATGATATACCCAAAAATATATATATCAAATAATTACTGCAATCATCTGAACTCGTTACGATACATCTTTTTCTATCCTCAACGATTGAATATGTGAATGGTTTGTTTGAAAAATAATAATCAAAATATATTCTCTCTATAATGATGATAAAATGATGAAATTAATCGCGTAAAATAGGCATCTATATATACGTGCATTTGTTAAATAAAAATCCGAGAATATATACCCTAAATCGACAGATGTTTGACCAAGGGAAAATCAAACGAGAAACGCTAATAACAAAAATTCGTTAGCGTTCATATATACAATTGGTTATGGGCGTAACTTTTAGTCAAAAGTATTTCAAAAAAAAATACAGGCATTCTTTCTAATCATGCTATAAATCATTGACAAAATTAACTTTACTTGCAACTTATTTTTGCTGATAAATATATTTTTATTTTGTTGTAAATGCACGACTTGAATTCATTTTTTTTTCCAATGAAAATAAAATCTTTGGCACGTGTTAAAGATCAAAATCAATAATGATCAAGCGGTATATATTTTTGAGTTTTATTTTATAGCAAATCTTATACCTCTATGTAGGTATTTCCTGTCAAATTTGGACAATCATAAAGCACCCACGCCCATCCTCTTTTTAACGGTTCCTTCCCTTCTTACAATGTTATATATTGTGTCGTTTCCTGTTCGCTTTTTTTTTTTATTTTTATTATTTTTGATACTAACTAGCACAGATTTTCCACCGGCGTCTTGTCACCAATATATGTTCTCTCAAAGAGCTGTGACGAAAAATCCATGTTAAATATATCTTTTTTCATTTTTTTTTACTCGACAATAACATCAATAAGAGGCGTAGTCGATATTGCGGAAGTGGAACAAATATATTAACAATAGAAATAAAAAGACGAAGATTCACAAGTTTTTAAATTTCAATTCAATTTTTTTCTTTTTTTTTTGTACAAAATATATCGTTCTAAATATAAAACTCTTTATATTTATGATTCTTATTTGGTCTTTTGAAGTTAGATCTTTTCATAATTTTATACTTTTTTATTATCGCCAATGGAAAAATAAAATATAGATCGGTTTTTAAATATATTTGAGTATAAGAAATATAGTTTTACAAATGCACATCACAAGTGATATATTTATTCTTATTATTAAAAAAATAAAAGAAACATTCTTTGGGAGTTTTAATGGACTTGGATCAATAAATCATTGGAAGAATTGTGCTTATGATTTATGAGCCAATGATATGCTTTATGGAAGTCATCGTAATCATAAATTTAATACATATAGAGTTAAAAAAAAATTTATATATAAAATATTGAATTATAAATATAAATATATAAAAAATAATGAAAAATAAAAACTTTGGCTTACGATGAATTGCAGCGTCGGGTATCTTACAGTGGGAGTTAACTTGAGAAACTTTTCTGCACTGTTGTACAAAAACAAATTGCAATAAATCACATCTATACGAGTATGAAAAGAGAATAAATAAATATATATAAGTAAATAATGGTTTTGTGATATAATATTTTATCAACGCCTCATCAAGGGGTGGAACAATGAAGTAGCTTATTATTTGCCTTTAAAAATTCTTGATAAATATTATTTATTTACACATATAATATGCGGATGTATTATTAATTAAAGATGTATTTAATGAGACGAACAACTAAGTAAAAAAATTCCTGGGAACAATTTATAGAAATGTTAGAACTTTTTTTTATGCATTCGGGTTATTTTCTTGTCCATCTCATTAACTACCCCTTGGCTTGCTTTATGAACGTGCCACAAAACTTTTTATTTATTTATTAATAACGTTGAATATAATAAATAATATGGCATATAACAAATGAATAATTAAGAAAATAATTCAATAAATGAATAAATAATACAATCAAACAGTTTATACATGAGCAATTCTCGTATTGAGATAAAAATGCAACATCAATGCATTTATGTCGATCACAATAAATTTCCCTGACCTTTTAGATTAAAAAACACAATTCAACGCCTAAATTAAATCCTTTTACAATCAACACTTAATTTAATATTCAACAGCGATTATTATTCTTCATTGATAATAATTTGCATGATAACCAAGAATCATTTGCCCAACTGGTATAAAAAAAATTGAATTATAAAAAAATTCCAGCTCAATAATAAACAGTTATAATAATAACTCACGGGTGCAGCAGCTATATCTCAATGCTATACATAATAAAATTTCTATTTTTCTATTATAAACGCCCATTTTATGCGGATATTTCATTTTCTAATTGCCATAAAATAGTCGCGCATGTATAAATATACACGTTAAGAGCTTTTTTTCCTTTTAAATTACAATCGAAACCATAAAAAATTACCTGGTGTCTATGCATTCGTAAATAATACATTGGTCTATGTATTTTTTTTATTTTTATTTTTAATTTTTCGTGTATGAAATTAGTATTGAGGTAGATATGATGGGATCAAAAAGATCGTGGAAGTTATGCGTTTGTATATACAGAGGCAATAAGGTTAATAATGTAGTTGAGCTAACATTGCACTGTGTGCATCAACCAGAAGGATAATCAGAATAATGGTTTATTAAGGTTAGACAATCTCAAGTTTTATATATTGTTTATTTTTTATTATTCTTTGGCGAACCTATATCGACTGACCTTTATGCAAGCTATGTAACCATAAGGCGCCAGTAAAATTCGTTCCCGCCATTAATGTGATCGATGATGCCAACATCCCGTTTGTTTACCTTTTGTTGCCGCTTTTTGCTTTTTTTTTAAGGATATTATTGTTAACGAAATTAAAGCTCGAAAAAAATCAAATAATAATTATTGTTATTCGAGTTTCTAATGATTTTTGATACGCCCATTTAGTGGACATCATTTATGAATAATTAGAAAAAATTTATTATGTTCTTGTATAATTATCCCATAGATAATCCGGTGCACTTTGATCTTTGGGCGATGGGAAAAAACAAATTAATCAGAGAAGTTTTATGTTTGTTTCATTAAATCTGTCGATTAGTCAATTTCTTTTTTTTGGATTGATTAAAGTCTCAAAGAGGATTACGCGAAAATTTATGTCCGTTTTTATTTGAGTTTTAAATTGATTTTCACGGAGAAAAAAAAATGTAATGAGTTTCTATAGGCGCCAGTTTGTATTAGTCACGGTTTTATCAATGTTTTTTTTTTTTTACTCGGGAAATTTCTGGAAATAGTTTATAAAAATGTTTATTCGCCTATTCTCAAAGACACAGTGAAATAAAAAAAAAAATATATATAAATATATGATAGCCAAATGTTTGAGTGATTTAATTAAATTATTTTCATTGATTTTGTGAGAAATGACCAGTTGAAATAAACTTACACTTGAAAAAATTTTAACTCAATAATAAGAGGGTCATTCCAGACCGGAGATTGAGCGCGTAAATTGTAAATTTATATAAATTTTATATTTAACAAGTGCGTTAAAGTACTTGTATATATATTTTATCTGATTAAAAAAGAGTGATATACATATGAAGGACATATTTGTCTGTGTAAAATTGAGATGAGGGTTTGACTTGGCAATTTATTGTCGGCATTGATGCACACTAAAGAATAGCACCAGTAACGACTTTTAATTACTTCATAATGAGACCATGATTTAGCTGGTCTGGCGCCAGAAGCCACTCTCATCCAAGACGAATAGGGAACAAAAAAAATTATGCCTTAAAATCAAGATGATGAACAATGTGCCTCTGAAGGAAAAAAAAAATAATATTCATCAATTCGATAAATATAAATAAATAAAATACCATAATACACTTGTATTAATAACATGAATGGAATATTTATTTATTCAAAATGAATATAAAATTGATTTTTTAAATAATTTTGTGAAGAATTGTTTGTCAGGTGAAAGAGTCGACGTGCATATATAAAAGCATCAACCGATTAATGATTCGGAGCAACTCATTTAGAGTCAACTCATCTGACAAGCAGAGAAAAAGAAAAAAATTATATTTTTTAAGAATAAAAAATTTAAAAAATATTATAATGCCGACAGAAAGAGAAGTGACTAATGTGTCTGTGGCTACCTAAAGAAGCAAAAGATGCCGGTGGATGTTCAAAGGATTTGTTGGCGCCGTCACCCATCTCGCCACCTTTTCTTGCTTGATGTTATAAGCGCATCGTCACACACAACAAAAAAAAATTAAATATTTAAAAAATATAAACTTACCGATGAATAACAAACACACGTACATTTGAAAATTTAATATACTCTTATATGGGAAATCTTGATAAATTGGAAAAAGATTCTTTTTTTTTTCTCAAGAATCCTTGATGCTGGGAGATTGGGATTCTTTTTTATTTTTTTTTTATACTAATTGGCTTACATAGATTTTCATTGATCGTTTTATCTTGTATCTTGTCGTCATTAACTTTTATCGTGTTATCTAAAGCTCTTTTGGTAACTTTATTAACGAAAAAAAAACATGAGATTTCTCACCTGTTATCTTAAATACAAATGTATTTTTGTTTTTCTTTTTAAATCTTTTTTTAACGATAAATTATCTGGAGAAAATTATTGACAATAAGAAATTATTATTAGATTTGAAAAAAATAAATTTGGCGTTTAAATTTTATAACGGTTTTAATTCAATTATAAAAATGATAATGAAAAAATATAAATTTAATTTATAATTATTATTTATGAAAATTAAATTCCATTATTATCAATTATAAATAATAATAATTATTTATATCTACGAGATAATGAGTTAAATTTTTTCTTTCTCAATATATTTAATTTGGAGGAATAAAAAATTTATAAATCAAAATTTATTTAGCTCAAGATCAAATGTAAAACTTGACGCCTCTTTAAAAAAAAAATTTACACATCTCATTCAATTAGCAGCGTTCTATAGTATATAATGTTCTGCCTTCGTGCTCAAATTAAATACATCTCGGTGTATATTTTCACTCAACAGTTAAGAATAAATAAATAATTGTTTTTTTTTTTTTCATCTTTTCCATAACCAACACTATGAAGTATTTGTAATTAGAAGAAACGGCATCTTTTGATGTTTCATTTAATTTTATAGACTACAAAATTAACAAGTCAATCATATTTCATTTAGTAAGAAAAAAAACAATACAAGTTTTTTCTTTAAATATAATTTTATCTTTTATAAATCTTTTTTTATATGCAACTAACCATTATCAAGGTGAATAACGCATAAAATATCAACATGCTACCTGATTACGTACATATAATTTCCCATACATCGTCGTACTGAGGATAAAACAAATCCCAGTGTCAAAAAAACATTTAAATTTTTCGAAATTTAGGGGTATTTTTTATATTAAAAAATTTTCACAATTTTCCAGCTTAGTTCTCGTGTTTGTACATATCACAATCCAAATATACAATAGAATTTACATTTCATATATATAAAAATTTTGACTGGAATGACAGTTTGAAAGTCTATACACACGATTGCATGAGTGGGTGGTACAAAAGACCCATTTAACTGTCGAGTGAATAATATCGAGTGCATAATGTCTCCATGTATATCATCTATATGTAATGTATGATTCGTGAGTGAGTGAATCATTTCACGTGATATGAAAACGCGAATAGTAGCAAAACCACTATATACGGACCGTATCATTACCACCATAAAATTATTCTATGAATATATAGACACACAGTGTGTATGCAGTTTGAGTTCCCTCATCAATCATTTCCGGAAATTTTGTACTCTGGCTCGTATAAGCCTACAACTCATGTACGAGTCCCTGGAAATCATAGTACTTATACTGTAATGACTGAAATATTGTCACAAAATTTATACATGTTTATAGTATATTTCTAGAAATATATCAATAGCTTTTTATTTATTCAAATAAATTTTTTAGAGATGGCAAATGGCCAAGGAAAGGACATGTGACTTATCATTATTCCCTGTATGTAAATGCACCAAAAAAAAAGCATCAATTTTTCATAATTTTTTCGTAATTTCTATCTAGTTTTCATTCCATAATTTTTTTGTTTTATAAATATGATGATCTTAAAGCAGAATTACAGTTTGATGATCCTTGTAAATATATCACTAAATTTTTTTGTTCATTTATTTTTGCATTGATTATCCATATATTTTTTATTCTTCAACATGTGTTGGCGTCTTTGAGAAGACTAATTTACAGTCCTAATGAGTCACATGATATAGGTAGTATGTTGGTTTATAACCCCGGCAATTTGCTACCGGTTTTAATATTTTATTATGCACACTTTTATATTATTTTGCATCGTATTTTATCATTATTTCATAATTATTTAAAAAATACAATACAAAAAAAAAAATTATTATTAAATTATTTCATGATAGTTTGATTCAGGGAGTTTTTAATATAAAAAAAAATTAAATAAAGCAATCGAGAGATGAAGAGAGAGAGTTGTAAAAACTAAAAAACATAGTAAAGGTGTATTATTGAAGAGTATGACAAGCCGTGCACCACCCAATGCCGCCCTGGACCACCTAGGGGTCGTCTGGGGCGTATTGCCTAAGAATAACCCTTGGTAAACGCCTAAACGCGTGCTAAAGAAACTCCCTGGGGTTCCCCCTTCTTTACCATTTGACCCCCTTTTACCCCTATTTTATGATGGTGGCACATACATGCATTATCCGCACTTAAATAAGATTGCGCCCTCGCGGCACTTGAGGACCATGGTACTGTGTGTGCCAAAATTATCTCAACGTGGGTCGTGGGCGTTACATGCTGCTGCTCCAGGTCTGTCGAAAAAACCCCCTGTCATCTCCCTTCCCCCCTAATACACCCCACATAAAGATAATAATAATAATGTTCAATAAAATAATGCAACTGGTAAATTTTTGTGCAGACATGCGCGTATTTATAACGGTTTATGAAATGCAAGGTACACCTTTTGATGAGGAAAATATATACTTGATGTTATGGGCAGGTATATAAAATTATTTGTGGAAATAAGCTTACAATAGTGCCATGGGGGGCTTATGAAAAAATCGTTGAATTATAAATTTTTTATTATTATATGCATCGATATTCGGTATATTAAACTTTTTTTTTCGGATAAATCAGTTAAATACTTTATGATGATGTTATTATGTGTATAAACTTTTTATTTTATTTGATTTTTTATTCATTTATTTATTTTTTTATCTCATCGTGTCGCACAAGATGTACACGGCGGTCTAACAAAGAAATATTCTCTCAGCATTTGATGATGAAGAAAGGGGCGCTCCACCCACTACCGCTAGTTATTACGACCAATTTTTTTTATTTTTTTCTCCTTTTGTCGGTGAAGAGAAATATAAAAATAAATTTAAAACACCGCAACCTGAGATGCTTTTTTTTCCTTTTTTCATCGCTCTGTTTTTTTTTCTCATTTTTTTTTTGAATTCATCGTGATAAACATCGTTTTTCCTTGATTTTTGGAAAATATTTGGGCGTGGATATTGTATTTAGAGATGAAAACCACCTGTCATATTATTTTTTCCACGTAATTATATTTAACCAGTTGAACCATAAATTATTTTGCAGTATAGAAAAAGTTTATATTATCATCAAGATTAGAAAGATAAAAAATTAAATAATTTCCAATTCTGCAAAGACCCGAAACTTTAAAAATGACTCAAACATTTTACTACAATTTCTTCGGATGTCTTTTAAAAATTTTCCAACAGCTGTTAGATGAATATTGATCTTCGAATACATAATTTAATTTAAATTGAAAAAAAGACATTCAAGCCGTCATCTGTTAGTTATAAAGATGAACAAAACCGTTATCATCCAGATGCTATGAATTTTCCTCTTCGTTAAATTTGTTTTTTCATTTTACAATTTTTTATATTTTCATTTTCTCGTTGACTTCCGTTCAATTAGTCACTGCTTGTAAGCCTTTCGATAATTTTTCCAGTTAAATTTACGAGCTTGTCACATCAATCAATGTCGAGTTTGGAAGTTGATCATCATTATGAACTAAACCAATTGTTAGCAACATGACATTTATTTATACACTTTTGCATCGGATTGCAGCCCTAGCGTATTATTATTATATTCATTCACTCATTCTCCTGAACGTTATAAAAAATATATAGAGGTATATCGAAGGGGTTCACAAATATTTGTGAATGGCCCACGTAAAACGGTCACCCAACGTTCTTCAATTCTTTAATATTATATCACCTAAGTAATCGGATCCATCGGGGTCTCGCGAACCGGACCATTCAGGGGTTGCTCCCCAGCTGTTTCCGGTGGGCGTTAACGTGATGAAAACGGGTTCGCGATTATATATTTTTTTAATCCCCCTTTATTTTTTATATTCATTTTTTCCCTTATGTCGTTCAAATATATACAAAAACCGCGCAACGTCTCTCACTCGCTTATCCTGTTTCTCAATGAGACCCATTTTGAGGCTCTGTGCAGCAAAAGAATATGGATAAGATGAAAAAAAAATTGTATAGAGTTATAACAATGATGATAAATGAAAAAAAAAAAAAAAAATGATTATACCGGAAAGTTGGTATATCGCGAGAGGCTAAAGGGTGCCGCTTCGCGACTGTAATCTCAGAGGCGTAACCATTTTTTGAAGTCTCGGTACAGTGGCAAAAAAATAAAATAAAAATACAAGAAGGGGTCATGATGACAGGGAAACCTGGGGACAAAATAACGGGGGTCGTGGTAAAAAATTCTATCAAATTATCATCGCGGGTGGTACAATGATAAAAAGAAAAAAAAATGAATTTGTATATATAAAATAATAAAAGAGAAACTGCACTCGGGTTTCATCTTTTACTGTAGCACGTGTGATGGGTGGACCCCATTATGTTGAATTTGCAAACTATTATTTTCATGTTTGAAACACATCAACTGATGAAATATCTGATAAAAAATTAAACCCGACTTTTATTTTCCAACTTGAATTATTTAAAAACAAAAAAAATATAATTTTCAGGTTTTTGTTTTCATAGCTTGATAATAATTAAACTAAATAATAAACACTTGATAAATATGAATTTGATTTATCCCAGCTCACTAGTTTTTTATAATTTCTGGAAATAATTTTTCAGAAATTTACCAAAAACGGATACAGAAAATCGTGGCTAGCTGGGATATTTCGAAAAATTAACAGCTAAATAAATAATAATTGTTTTCTTGTTATTATTTTTTGATTTGTATTGTTTTATCATCGTTGATTTGTATTGTTCCAGGTGAATTTCGTGGGGCAAAAAAAATCATTTGTCCAGGTTTAGTTACGCCTCTGAATTTTATTGGCCGAGACGATGTTACGCCTACTCACCTGCGCAACTTATGACTCAGGTAAGAAATACCTGGTGGGATGTACTTAATAACCTGTAGTTTAAAATACTTACATATTTTGAATATGACGTTATTTATCAATTTTAAATACATAAACATGTCAAGACATAAATGCCACCCAAATATATACTATTTTCAACATAACATTTTTATTTTTTTGTTTAAACAAATTATTTAAAATTGACATTAAAATTTTATCATTCTAAATAAAATTTTAATGATGACGTATAAAATTGTCGAATAATTTTTAATACATGCTATTTTACGTAATTTTTATTTTCTTATTTAAATCGAAAAATTGTACCTTTAAAAACATGTAAATTTATTTTTCTGATGAAATTATTTTTTTAAATATAGACTGTAGTGTTGGTAATTAATTTTTCCGAGAAATAATACTATCATCGGATCGAAAAGATTAAAAATTTAAATAATGATAAATATAAAAAAAAAAAATAGCAATATTAGCAAGAGCTACCTTAATTTTATGAAAATTCATGAGCCTTGGTGGTTTTAAAATTCTGCTTCATATCCATATTCAGAAAATGGCGTAGTTAACATTAAACGACCTCCATTAAATTTGCAATACACAATATATAACTATATAGAGGTACATTAGTACATAAGCATGCAAATAGGGTTGGTCTCGATGCTGCTTTTAACACAAGTTTCTCTCGCGGTATATATACTCCGCACATAACTCCGGAGCTTTTTCAGGGAATAAAATATGAATTAAAAAATAAAAGAAAAAAATATATAGCTTTATATTATATTATAAATAAAAAATAAACGGAGGTAAATCTCATTGCTGTTTGGCATGCAACCGTGCCTACTATCGACAACCGCTATAATTCCAAGTTATATTCTAGGGTGTGACTGAGGTACGGTAATTTTAAATTACCGATTAATCAAAGATTATTCAACGATGTCATTAATATTTTTGTATATATGTGAGCAATGCGGATTGCAACTTGCAAAATTTAAATTCATTTATCGACGCAATATTTCATTTATATCCTCTTTTTATATAAAAAAAATCAACTTTATATACATTCTATAGTGACATATTCAGTGAGACTATAGTCTTGACATATAAAAGTCTATTTAAAATTCAAATTATTGACGATATAATAGTGGAGTGATTGTTCTTGCGTGCATTTTATGACGTTCATAGACGTATAAATAAATCATTCATTGCATCAAATTATTATACGTTATGTAGACATTTGAAAAATAAGGGTTGAAAATATTTATAAATGTTTAAATATACTATGTACTATGCTTTGAAAAGATACACATTAAACAGTATATTTAATATTCGAGTGAAGGATTTAAAATATCCAATAATCAGTATGAAAATTTTCAATGAAAAGTGTTTAACAAACGCGTGACAGAGTATACAGAAGTTTAAGTAAATATTGACGATGACAGTAGATAACGGTGATATTGGATGTTCAGTAAAAGAGAACGAAGGGTAGATTTTTTTATATACCAATTTTTTTTTCTACATAGAAAGAGAGATTGTGAATGTTCTCCCTTGGCTGATTTATACCCATCCTGACGGTGCCTTCAGTCAGATCACACCCATTGTGGCATGTTCATTCGTGCAAATGCACATCGCAGGCGGTATTCCCTGCTTTATTTAATCCACCTAGGTATACAAACTGGAAATTTCTTTTTTTTTATTTTACTTTTTGGTGTCGTTGAACGCACGTTTTGGTATCCTGTTGTGCGTTTTATTTACATATCAAAGTGACGGGAGAAACTAGGAGACATGTAACGAGTGCCATGAGATTGTAAGACTTTTTTTTTTTTTTTTTTTTTTCTTCTATGTCCTCAAGGCTTTTTATATTTTGAATGCTCAATTTTTTTGGATAAGACGATTTTCGAATAAAGTATCTAATCAAGCGTAATGACGTATGAGCTATCTATTTTTATTTATTTTATTGACTTTTGAATACATCAGAAAATACTGTGTTTTTCTTTCCAAAAATTTTCTATTTTATTATCAATTAAATTGTGTATTTTTTTTTCTTCTTTTTTGTTAATTAATATGGTATATATTTGTTTGATGTTTTATTAAATATCATTTTGAAATGTTTGAATAGTCCTGTGACTCATGTCAAAGGTAATTGATGCTCTTCAATTTGAAAAGCAATCATAACTCGATCATCTACTTGTTTATACGAGCATGATTTTCCCTGTTGATGTTAAGTAGGTATATCTGTCATCATCTTGGTGAATTTGTCAACGAGCCCGTGAAAATAGATCGACTGATTAGCTATGGATATTTTTTACTATACAACGTAAAATATACATATGAAAACATGTTGGGGTAGTATTGAACTCGTGACAAATGCTCCCCCAATAATTCCCACGTCATTGAGGCATGGGTGTCATACAATAGATCCCATAAACCCTTATATACTTTGTACACATAGATATAAATTATTTTCACACATCTATAACGGTGATGAACAAAAACAGTTGAGATTATTTTTAATTTTTAAATTCAATAGGTCACTTTGAATTAACTGAATTTATATCCATAAAAAATATTTAAAAAACTGTTTTGTAGAGAAAATATAGTTGTAAATTCTAATTTATTTCAGTAAAACTGACGTTTATCTAGATGTCAATCTAAAAAATATAAAACTGTATTTGGAAATAATTTTTTTACGATTTTTTTATGGCTTTATTCATTTGAAAAAAGAAACCAAACAAATAGGTCATATTTTCTTTTCATCATGGCACAGTCAAAGCTTGAATAGAAAAGAATATTCTTGAATTACATACAGGCTAATTTAAAAAATAACGTTTGTATTATTTGTCGTGTTTACAAAAATTTTTTATTTCTTACTTTTCATTTCACTTTTGATCTGGATGAATAGCTGAAGGGGAGACATAAAAAAATTTTTCCTTAAAATTACCACAATTTTATAAAAGCATCATGGGTATAGAATGAAAAAATAAAAATAAAATTAATGTACATGTGTGTCGTTAAAGATAATAACAGAAATTAAAAGGAAAAAAAATATATGTACCAACACGCAAATATAATGCTCATCGTATTGAGTATAAAATTAACGGTTTTTTTTATATATTTATTTTAATGTGATATTGAAGTCATTATATTTCCATGAAAATAAAATATTAAATGATAAATTTGTTAAGGTCAAATGAATAAATAAATTTCCATACACAGTATCAAATGTAAATTGATATAAAGAATCTCATGATCAAATGAAAATAGCTAATTTAATAAGTCACGATTGCCAAGACGATTGCACTCTTAACTCCATCACCATGGTGACTTCATTTGCATACATGATTATATATTACGGCGAGAGAAAAAATAAATAATAATAATAAATTCCCGCGCCAACAGGTCGCCTATGTGATTCGCCAAAAATAAAAAAATTACATTTTATTGACTTCTTGCACGCGGTTATCGTGAGAATTGATTTTATGCGTCAGCTAATTTTTTTTTTACCTTCTGGGTTTTTCCAGGAAGATAAAATCATTTGTAATGCTTTAAAGTTTATTCCCCCATATACTTGTGATGATTTTATTCATTTTCATGGGTTTTTTATTGAATTTATTTATGACTTACATGTACGCACTAATTTAAATATCAATAAATTTTTAATTAATGATTCGGAGCTTTAAAGCTTTTATAGTGCAAAAAATTTAAAATAAAAATCTTTTAGCATAAAGTTAGCTGAAATAAAGTGTTTTTTTTTTTTTATAAAAGATATACTGTCGAGTTTTTTTTAAGCGAATCTAATGTTACAATTTTTTTATTTAATTTTGTATTCAAATTTATCCACCGTGACAAAGAAAATTATAATAATACTTGTTATTTTTCCTATTATTTTGTGACAAGTAAATGTCATTTTGTATTCCATAATTTTATATTAAATATATCAACAGAAGAAATAAAAAAAATATCCATTATTCTTTGATAAAAAATACGTTTAAAATATAAACTCGTGAGAACTGAAAAAGTTATAAAAAAAAAAACAAACAATTTGTTGAATAAAAAAAAAAGTTGCAAAAAGAATATTTTATATTTAAAAATTTTATTCACCATGATTTTTGTATCTTTTTTTTAATTTCAAATTAAATCTTCTCTTTTACGATAGAATCATTACAACAACTGATCATCAAATTTCTCTTCTGAACAAATTAAAATCAACAAAAAAAAAAAGTGTTTAATCATAATCCTAAATAACAATTTTCAAGAAAATAAAAATCAAATTTAAATAAAAGAAAAAAAAAGAAAATAATGCCGATACAAACAGAAAGAAGTGCAACCGTCTATTGAGGATGAAAAAATAATAAAAAATCGAAAAATTAAATGCAGTAAAATACACGCGATGTTTTGAAAATTAATTCTTTTTAAAAAAATCGGTAAAAAGCAATAAATGCATTCGTAGCAACAATGTTGTTAAAAAAAAAGGGGCAAAGAAAATAAGTTGAAAATTTGATTACTAATGAGATTCGTAAATTTATCATTGATAAAAAAAATGAACATATGTTGAAATCACAAGTTGAAAATGATGTTTGCATGTGCAGTTGGAATATATGCGATCAATCATGTTGAAACTGGATATAAATGTGATGCTCCGTAGCAATTACATAGCATGATTGGTCCCTGAGTAAATTTCAATTACCATCCGGAATTTAACTCTGTATACGTACACACATAAAATACGCGAGTGCTAGTTTATACTAACACAGGTAAATAAATATTAAATCGCATCAGGTAGTAAATTTATTCATACAGCTATCATATTTCCAGTCTCATTTTGCGTATCAATTTCAACATCGTTAGAGTTAGTTTCCTTTTTGCAAATAGGAAATGAATATTCTCATATGAACAATTGATGTTAAATTATCACAACTATTTTCGTATGATTTATTCATCTTCTGATTCAATATAATAAAGAAATTTATAATTTCATTTCGAGTGTAACTTATTGTTGAATGTCAACCTGAATATATTGATAATACTTTGTATTACATTTGTGCATTGATCATTTTTATATTTCTTTTTGCGACCAAATAATATGCAATACATGCGGCAAAGATCAAAAGAATAGTTCGTGCTGGTCCATCATAAAAATTTCATGATACATTCGGTCGTATGGTCTCTGGATTGGAGACGTGACACAGGTGAGGCGATTTATTTGCCATTGGTCGATCCTCATTTCATCGAGACGTGCCATTTGAAATTTCAGATCAAATTTCTTATTTTTATATTAATATTATTTTTTTTTTAATAAAACAAATGAAAAATTCTATTATTTTTTTATATATTAACATCATAAAACAATAGTTGCTTTTTTTTTTTTATTATTTTATTATGTCAGTAAATTTATGTACTGTGTGTGGTCTTAATTTGATCTTTTCAATTGATGTAAATTGACTTTGTTTTTTTAAGTTTTATTATTTTATTTATCCTTTGAAATGTTATAATGCGGGTGGATATGATAGTATGAAAAAGGGCCGGCAATATTATGATAAAGGGAGATAAAAAATAATAAAAAATCACGTAAGTCACGTTGGAATATTGACGGTCATACTCTCCGCCTATCCACGCGACTATAAGGCACCGCGAAACACCAACTACGAAGCCTGTAATTCTTGTGATGAGACCGCGCGCGCGACACTCAAGAAGACAAATGCACTTGCATCAAAATTTCAACCGCTATAATACTCATATTATTTTTATTTTTTATTCAATTTATATATATATTTTTTAATATTATAATATTTTTCTTCTGATGGTATATTTGTTAAACATTAAATAAAATTGACGTACATTATTATCATTTTGCCATCAATGTATATTCATTTTTTTTTTTTTTATAAAACAAATAATAATTTAGAATTTATAACAAAGTAAATAATAATAGTATAATAATTTTAAATATAATTTCAAATTTTTTTAAGCTGAGGATAAAGTTGGTGATGATGAATAAAACTTACGGTGGATCGTGCTGCCACCTTGTTGGATTGGTTTATTCTTGAAATTTTTTGTTACGATGTTGATTTTGTTACACAAATGAAATTACCTGAATGGTTTCTTCTTGATGTGGGTGCAATTGCTTTGGGAATGTTAATCGTCATCTCGAGACGAGACGAGAAATAAAAAATAATACCGTCTGGTGTGGTCTTGGATTAAATTACATTTTCATTCGACTAAAAAATAAAAATGTTTATCCAAACAATTAGATATTTGAATATAAATAAATATTTTTTTATTAACAATTGTTGATGATTTTACAGGCAATTTTTTCGGGTAACACAGCGTTCAATTTATTGTTTTTTGATGAATCCATTTTTAATTATAAAAAAAAATTACTTCACGTACACAACAAGTATATTTTTGAGTTGAAAAAAAATAATTTTAAGCGTGTTAACGAGAACCGTTTTAACAACGATTAACCCTCATTCAGATGTAACCTCGTGAAATTGTCCAGTACCAAACAGGCAACCTCGAAAATTGGTTCGTTGCCTCGTTGCCAATTTTCGCAGATTGGTCTGTTTTTTTTTTTATTATTTTTAATATGTTTATATATTTTTTTTTTCTTTCATGTCAGCTTCGTAGGCTGAATAAGGTGAAAGGCAGTTTGACGATGTTTTTACTAAAAAATTGTGTAAATTTACCGGGATAAGTATTTATCTTTATTGCCAAAAGAGGTCCAGCGACCAAATGATTTTTTAAAAGAATTCCTAAAACACTTTTTTAAGACTTTCCACGGATACGTACAGTTTTTTTTTTTTTTTTTTTAAATATATAATAGCTGTATTCCAAGAAGAGTTGAAAATAAAAATTGTTTTTTTGGCTATGAATTTTCAATAATTCTTCGAGAATTTGAAGGCTAGTCATAAAACAAAATTATATAAATAAAAATAAGTATATAATAGTTTTATTTTATCCTAAAAGCATGACATTTCCTTCCGGCGAATTTTCGGATTGGCCACGTGGCCAATTTGTCAAGAGAAGCGTTATTTGATGCGACGATAAAATTTATAGAAATCTGGTAAATCAATGTGTCTGCAGAGAAAAATAGAAATAAAAATATAAAAATATAGAAAAATACTAGAGTTAAAAGTAAATACAAGATCAAAATTATTTCCCCTACGGATGTATTAGGCTTTATGGTCAATCTGTGTTTTCAAATGATGCGGAAATGGACTGGCTTTTTTTATTTCATGCGTTATATCATGCTGGTCACTTTTACTCGTTTTTATTGTGTCTAAATACCTCTTGGTATTTGTTTTATTACGCAAACTCACAACCACTTAAAAATTCATTCAAAGAGTGTATCTCTAAAAGCTTTTTTTTTCCCAAAATAAAAGCCCTGAAAAATATCGCAATAATTAAGAGCATTCACGGGATTGTGTAACATCTAAAATGTCAAATAAAAAAATTATTGAAATTAATGAATAAAGAAAACAATATAAAACGTTCGAATAAAAATGCTAAGTGAAAAAAAAATATATAATATAATTTCATGGGATTAGAAATTTAAGTAGGCTTGATGTTAACTTGATGGTTTTTATTTTTTTCTATATCTTTTTAGGGAAAAGATTAATAGCGAGTGTACAAGACAAACACATGGGATGAATGGTGTGGATATTTTAAAAATGAAACATCCCCTTGAGTTTAGTTACATGCATATATATTTATTTATTTGAGGGGGTTTTTTTGTGTGTGTATCACTAGTTATGGTTAAGACCCTCTGGTTTATGTTCGAGTATCGGAACGAATGATATTTATCGACCAGTAAAATCTGCAGTCTATATACTCTTAAATCCCAAGGGTGGTCTTATGCTTCTGGACTAGTTTGTCTATCAATAAATAATAAAAATATATAATCATAAAATAAAATAACAAAAAAATTTGATATTTTTTTATAAATTAATTAATAAATTTTTAATTAATCATTTATAATTTGTTTATGATAAAACTTTTAAATATTTTTTTGAAATCAATTTTCGTTGTGAAGTAATTTTTTTGAATGACGGTTTTAAATAGAACGAATGATTCTTTTCTTTGCATAATTTTTGCACAATATTGTATCGCAGCATCACAGGTATATTCTTGGTAACCTGCAGGTTATATCCTGCTGAGTCTCAACGGGCTATTTTTTAACAGGTTGTCGTGTATATATTCGAAACCAATCCATCGACATCCGATACTAATTGCCTGGATATTTATTTTCTCAGGTGTCTTCTATTGCTGCACCGAAAAAGAAAAAAAATATATATAACATCGCTTTTATTATTATTGTTTTTTCTTTCATTCATTTTATTAAATAGCCTTGTTGTATTTTCATACAGCCAATTTATTTATTGATGATGTCAATTATCGATACGAAATACATATCAATTTTCATTGATACACCCTTTTTTTTTCTTGGTTTTCTATTAGAAGCATTATTCAGCTAATTTTGTATATCAAATTAAGTTTGTTCTTTATTTTCTCATCGGTTTTTTATTTATATTGTGAGGCGTACATTAAATTACCCTTTGAATATTGAGACCTGTCAATTCATCAATCTGTTTTCTATTAATTTCATACGACTAAATACTAGTTAGAAGAAAAAAAAATATATATATATTCATTATTGTAGTAAAATGAAGAGTCATGAATAGAAGCTCATATCGAATTTTTTTAATTTTTTAAATTCATTATTTAGTACGAGCAAGAAAAACGTCAACACGTTTTCGATTATAGCAATGCTCAGAAGTCTATTAAATCTCTCGGTATAAAGAAGTCATTAAATGTGTCGTCAAGAACAAGACCATGCACACTGATGAGATGACGAGATGAAAAAGAAAGCAAAATAAAAAAAATTATATAATTTAAATTGACATGTTCACTTGTATTATGGTTTGCTGAGTTTTAATTTTTTTTTTTTTTTTATTCATATAATAATGGTTAATAAATGTTTACTCAGAAATTTAGTGTCGCATTTGCTTGGAAAAATATATACATTTAGGGCCGAACAGATATATAAAAATGAAAAATAATATTCAAAAAATAAAAAAATAAAATGTTCGAGTTAATAAGCACAATATTAACACTTCCAGAAACAATTATTTGGAGTTGTCGTAAGACATTCCAATGTGGATATACATTAGAAGTGCGGATATGCCATAAATACTCTTGCAAGGCAGTATATCTCTTTCGTTTTGGTTAACGCCCATTGCACATGCTTTTCAAGCAATATCTCTATAGCTATATATACAATCTTTTTTTGAAATAAACAAAAATAAATAAATAAATAAATTTTTATGCTTTATTTTTTTTTTTTAACTCGTGAATTTACTTTAAATATCTAATTCTTAACCAAGCATTGATGTCATATATCTTACTAAATTATTTCAAATATTTTCTTACTTTTAAAATACACGACAATTTGACACTCGACCCTGTTTGCAATGTATTCTCAAATTGTTAACGCCTAACTCTGGTTAAGTGAGAACAATTCATCAGAAATTAAGACATCTTGATACTTAAATTGTTTTAAATTGATATTACAGTTTTTTTTTTTTTTTTTTGGATTACAGTTTTCTGTACATATTTTTTTCTACAGAAATATCTAAGTAAAAAATATCAAAAAAAAACTCATGAAAAATACAGCACAACGAAAATATTCTCGGACAAGTAAAAAATTAGTTAATCGAAAATTTATAATAATTATCGTGTTGATTGTATATAATAATAAGTTGAATAAATAAATTTAATCAATATAAATGTTTAATACAATATTTGAAAGGTAAATATTGAAATATTAAATAAGAAGTTGCAAAAGGATATCTTGGCATGTCTGGGACAAATATTTCCAAGCATAGAACCAGGAAAGAGGCTATCTTTGCTCGTTCTTTGCTTCATGAGTCATTTGTTCCACACATCCAATTCCAATAAAGGTGAACTAGAAAATATAATTATGAAAAAAGCGAGCTTCAGAAGGTAAATACGGGTGGATTTGAACTGAGAACAGTGATTTCGAAAACAGAACGCTCTTACCCCCTTAACCGCAAGCTTAATCAGTTGCTTGTTGTTTCTTACGGACTGATTTTATTATATTTTATGAATAATCCATATATATTCTGTAATAAAATATAGTAATTATTATTAGACGGATATCAATCAATCATTTTTAAATTTTTGAAAATACCATAAAGTGCAGATGAACCAGAAAAAGTATGAAGCTTGCTTTGGTCATAAAACAAAATAACTTTCGACAGATATCTTTGGGCTTGCTTTCATGTGCATATACACACGTTATATACCTATAATATATTATTATTATTATTATTTTATATGTATAGATATATATTTATTTAGTCTTGGGGCGTTGCAAAGAGGACGAGACTTTATTACCCTGTGAACTCGTAACTCTTGCGTATACGACATTTTACAAACGAATTGTCACCACCGAGAAAATATTTTAGCTTTTTTTTATTAACCATAAGATATATATTTTCCTTTATTTTATTATTCATATTAATTTTTTTTTCTATTTGTTTTCAACCCTTTAAATTTCTGCAAAAGGTAATTTTTTATTTCAACAAAAAATTATATATAATATAAAAAAAATACATAACGTTTTAAGAGCTAAACAAATATATTATATTTTTTTTTTTTTTATAAATAACAATGTACGTTAAATTTGGCTACTCAACTTGGTATATTTCTCGCCTCGTTTTCAGGACAATAGCTAAAGGATGCTCTGGTTTTCTTTTGACTTTTTATAATAGATCCTATACAGTCCTAAAAAATTTTAACAGTATATTGGGGAAGGTTACTTGGGGTCCAGTTCCATTTGTCATCGAGCCGCATTGTGGTCGCGCCTTCTTTTTTTTATTTTTTTTATTTTATTTCATTTGAATCAAAGAAAGGAAGCCGAATTTCCTCGGGATCTTTGATGGTAACAGATAGAAAAACCAAAATGATCATTGTTGAGTTGGTTAGTGCTTCTGTACTTTGATTTATGCATTTTAGTTTTTTTCTTTTTTCTGTTATTATTATTATTTTTTATATTGAATAAAATGAAAAAATAGTAAACGGTAGCGAAAGAGACATAATATAGGCTGCATAATAGGAGGTGTTTTTCACGACTTACCCAAATGTGTCAATGGTCCAAGAGGGGGATTATAGTTTGTGAACATTTTGAGCATCTGCCAATATTTGTCATCAATTATTCGGCTTATGATGCAATAAACATGTCCATATTTTTATATAATTTTATCTTTATAATAAATACGACAAACAATACATCAACATCACAAAAACAATGCGTATATTTGTTTTAATAAATATGAAAAATAAATATGTAATTTATCTTGAATTATAAAACTCAAAAATTTATGGAAATTTACGTGTATTCAGCAATTGCACGCACTGTTATTATCCATTCAAGCATATGTGGGACATGCATTCAAGTGAAATACAAGTAAAAAATGAAAAAATATTTAGTATTGACGAAAAAATATATATCAAGAGCCTCGAGCAAGTTATCCATCTGCTACTGCCATCGTAATTTTTCTTTTTTTTGAATACGTATTTAATTTTTTTTTTTTATTTTGTATATAAAAAAATTGGCGTCAAAAATTTTTTTTCACTCATTCATTGTTGAATGGAAAAAAGTGATCCGCGTGCAGACTGACCAAAAATATATGTCAAACCATCATATGTGGTTCCGCATCACGCAATACATTCTTCAAACGATGAGCCGTTATATGGTTTTGGTTTTTTTCATTAATTTTCTTTATGTTTAATTTTTTTTACCACCTTCAAAATATTTAGCAAGTTTTTTTTTCAAATAACACTTGTTATGCATTATTGAATTGTTTTTTTTTTTAAATTATTAATTTCAATCGTTCGCTTTGACCAATAACCGATATGAATGAGCCATTCCCTTGTCAATCGCGAGTTTTTATCACTTAAGATTTTAATTTTTTGTCAATTTCATAAAATATATATAATTATAATTTAGATAAATAGATATATAATATGTTATTTATGTATGTAATAAAGAATAAGAGTAGCAGCAGAATGAGGAATGTCTCGGTACCACCCCGATCCACCTGGAGGCGTAATCGCGTACGCCCTGGACGCCCCCAGGCGTATGAGGGCCGCTTGTTTTTGGTTAAAATTCAAAGTTATATCGATAGTCAACTTAAGAACAATGTCACTACATTAGCCGAACAATAAATAAAACGAGCGCAAAAAATAAAACCAAAAAATAGCACCAATAAAGTTCCCAAGTGATTTGAATTTGCTGACGTTCTTGCGACTACTTCCGGCCAATATATATATGTTAAACCCGATTTGAACAATACAAGAGACACATACACAGGTTCATAGCCTGTATAAAGAGGCCATAGACAGTTGTAATGAACGGTTGACTTGCATTGTGCTTCATACTCTCTCTGTCTGGAATTTTAGCATGATTCCGTATGTCATATACGTTAAAATTGAGGGTCGACTGTCGAGTAAAGTTCTGGTTATCTAAACAATATATATACGATTTCGATTGAACTTAACATGTACGATCTGAATATATATTATAGAATATATTTGCCGGGTGCCCAGGATATGCCCCACACGGTTATATGATGCACACAGGGGACCTCTTACATTGCTCGCGATATGTTTGGGCGTGGTAGCTACAATTCCCAGGTGCTCTGGATCGTCATGGGCATACCTACATACAATTTTCCATCCTTGGTATACATATATACAGACAAGTACAATATGTAGGTACATGAAAACGAGGACAATACCAAAATGTGTTTATACATGGACGAGAAGACAACACATTTTGACACGCCTTGGCATCTAATCGCGCCCCTCATATTCACGCGTGTTCACTATGACTATTTGCATCTTTTTTTTATTTATTTCGTTATTATTATAAGGCTTTTTTTGTGGCCTCGGACTGGATGGGAAAGCAGATGCATATTTTTTAATAGCGAAAAGAATGATCTCGTGCTTGATGAATGATTATAACAAATGCATTAAAATCACAAACGAGATGCACACGCCTCCGAAAACGACAACCGAAATCATTGATTTTTCGGGGTGGATATGGCTATTTGTATGCGTTTTTAAATTCTAATAATATTTAGCTGTTTGAAAATAAAAAAAATAATATATCATTCGTGTATATATAATAGTGCGAATGTTTGAATTAAAATTTTTATGGTCACTTTTATTTGAATTGTTAGTTGTTTTGTCGTTATTCTTCGTGTTTGATTATCAAAATTCATCATATGAATAAGTTGACATTTTAATTGATAGAAAGAAAAGAAAATTAGGTGAAATAAAGTCTATAAATAAATATTGAGGGCAATTTTAAGGACCAAAAAAATAATAACAGCAACAAGCTGTATGTTGGATTTATTCAAAACGAAGTTTTTTCTTTTAACCCAGTATATTTTTTTGATATTCAATTATCTGTCTAACATATGGAGTTTATTGTGTGGTTGTATTACCAGATGACTCTCAAAATTCATATTGGCAGAAGGAATCATCAGGATGACTTGACTTAGTTTGTGAAAATACAATAAACTTTTGGAACGTGTTCAAAGACTGTTTTGCCTGGTTTTATAAATATCAGACAATCAATACTGACTGAACACAAGACCAGTATACTTAGCTCAAAAAAAAAAAAAACTTTCAAATAATGAATAATATATAAAAGAAATGAAAAAATAAGAAAATTGAAATGGCAAGGTAAAAAAAAAACAACGACGACAAGCAAAAACCGCAAGACTATTGATATATACACGTGTTTAACCACAAGCTCTGTTCTTTTACCACAACTGACCTTATTTTTCATTTATTTTTATATTTTTTCTTCCGCAAAATATAGCTAACTCAAGCCATTCATTCGTTTTTATTTTTGGATTCCCTATATAAATTTATTCTATATATTCTTTTTCTCACAAAACAATACAACAACTTTTTTTCAAAATGAAAAAAAAAAAAACCAATCTCACTTAGTACTCTCTGAAATCAGCTGATTGATCAATTGATTATTAAATTTATACATTTTTTTATCTCTATTTTTTTTTCTACTCTCAACTAATAACAGTGATTTCACTTTCAACAAAATAAATAAATCATGGCACGCTTCTACAAGCCATCTGGAACTCATATATATTTATTGCATTGAAAAAAATAAATTTCAAACTATCATAAAAAAGATAATCTAAACTAATAAATTAAAAAACCCAACAATTTCTCTATAATAAACAATAAAACCTAAATAAATAAATATTATTTTCCGATAAATATTTCTTAAAGTTTTTAAATACAAAAAAAACCAACAAAATAAGGGTAAATTTAGTAAAACAAAGATCAATATTTTTTGTTGCACGTTCCCATGATTTTAAATGAATTAAATTTTTGCGATAAAAAAAAAAAAAATAATGTCAATGGATTTAATTCAAGTGTATTGTTGTTATGAGAATATGAATTTTTATAAATATTTTTTATTCAAGTCGGGGACAGTGGGACCAGTTGATGTCATTGTAGCGAAACATATTATTTCTAGTAATGTAACATAAGTACGCACGTAACAATGCCGTATAGACATTTAATTATCATAGAGTAATGTCTAATAACATATATTAGATGAACGGATCGACATATGGGGAAACCTTTGTCCTCATAATAACAGCTACACACGAAAAAGAGTTATGCACGCGCATGCGTGAAGACAGAAACCTCCTCTTTCCTCATGCCATAATCTTTACCGCATTGTTTCAATAATTTTAATATTCATTTTATATTTTTTCATCATTATCATTATGTCATTCATATTAATTTCTTTTTATTTTATCAAGTTGATATGTATTTGTGTATTTTTTTTTACTTGTATATTAATATAAATGCCCTCGAAATATGTGAATCGTATATACCGCCCTCTTGCGTGTTACTGATTACCGTAATTCCATAATTCCTGTTCCGGTATATCGAGTGCTTAATTATAATCATCGATATTCATATACAATACGTCATTTCCTTGGTTCCAAGTCGCTAATCTTGCTATTTTTTAACATTTTTTAAACCGGTGTTACGCAAAAAAGATAAATATATATACAGGAGACAACATATTGCGACATTTCTTGACTTTTGATGGGAATGTATTTTTATTTCAAGAGACATGTGTCAATGCCAACGGAATTTTTGTAAATAAAAAATATAAATAATGTGTGTAAAGGAAAAACTTTTCATTCAAGATATGTTATTTATTTTTTTTAATACATTTTCTTTTTGGAGTGATATTGAAGAGGTCACATGCATTTAATAGACCCAATGTGAACTGCATTTATGTCTGATGGTGGTCCTGAAAATCTGGAGGGTCTTTTTGATAATAAAAGAACTTGAAGGACCAAAATAGCCACAGTTGCTCTATTGACTTTATGGACACAAACACTCGTGGACAATATATTCAATAGATTTTTTAAAAAATAAATATTTACTTTTTCTAAAAGAAATGTTCTTATAGACATTTTTTTATTTTGAAATATATTATTGGTATAAAAATGTTTTATCAAAAATTGATCCATATAAATTATTTTTCATTGTTGAAAATATTCAACAAAACATTTCAGTAAAAGCACGTGATTTTTCTGTCACAATTTTTATTTATTTTTTAAAATGATGATCTTAAATCAATACTTGAATTTTTTTTGAATTTTCAAATTTCATTCAGTAGAAAAAGTGTATTATGTTTTTGATTCTATTGATGGAGGTTCAAGTAGGGAAAACATCTAGTCAAATAATTTTTAGGACTCTTCAAGTGTTTGTTTAAATAAAATAGGGAAAAAATTATCTTTAGGGATTCTTTGTTTACTCAGCCAAATTGGCTGTTTACATGTATGAGAAAGTTGGCTATGAAAAAAAAATAAATATTGTAGTTTGGATGTAGCAAAGTGTGGTATACAAATCCCAGAGGATTACGCGGGTAATGGTCCCACGAGGGGTCACACTTTTCATGTATAAAAATAATGTTATACACACAGGGATAGGCGTGATAAATAAACTCTCGTTTTCTATATAAAAGTCTCGTAAACTCTATTTCTATCAGATTTTTTTTTTTATTATTATTTATTTTTCTCCGGCATGATACGTTGCAATTTTCACCGGTTATTTTCTGGGAATTGATCTCTTTTGCATCGAATTCGAATACAATTTTGGGACATTTGGAATCATTGCTGTTTGGGGAACTATTCAGCATTATTTAATGACCAAAAAGTAGGCGTGTAGCAATGACCAAATTCATCACACTGTCTAAAAATAGTAAAATACAAATCTCCAAATAATATATGCCTATAAATTCACTCGTATTATCAATGAAAATTATTTAAAAGTACAAAATTTTAAATTGCAATTCAATCTAACTATGTATATTCATTCAAATCGTTTATGAAACTTTTAAAAATATTTTTTTTTTACTTTTAATAAATTAATTATCTTCAATATTATAATAGTGATTAAAAAAATATTTTTATCAATTTGAAATTTGTTTTATATACTATTTAAAAATAAATATAAACGGAAAAGTATTAATAGCAGAAAAAAAATGAAAAAAACTCAATGAAAAGTTCATTAAAAAATATAAAAAATAATAAAGTTTTACTGTATCATTACGTTTGCAAGTTTCATGACTAATGCAGTGGAAAAGTCAAATCATTTCACATTTATTGGATAGTATATATATAAATATCATTGACTTGTGATTTTTACATTAATTTATTCCACCCAGTATATTTTTAAGTAAGGGAAAAATTAAATTACTACTATCAACGCCAAGGTGCACATATATTTTCAAGATATTTATATTCCGCATGACTTTATTTTTTTTCCTTTCGAGTGATTTTAATTTATCCCTTTTTTTTATATTTCACTATAAATGCCAGTTACATATACCAATGACAATAAAAAACTTTTCAATGAAAAATTTTCTTTTTCGTAAAAATAAATGATAGTACAAGTACAGAAAAATAAATTACATAAATTAATAAAAAAATTTAAATGTTATTTGATGATTTCTTGTACATGGCAAGTCTTTTAAAGAAATATTATTACATCAAGCTTGTAGAGCTTTTAAGAACCAGCTAAAATCAGTGAAAAAAATTATTTTTATACTTAAAATTTTTGCGAATCAAATAATCATGCTGATGTAGGGATTCTATAGATTATTTCAGAAGCTTTTTCTTTATAATGATTATAACAGAAGCTTGATGTTAAATTTCTCAAGAACCATCCCAACAAGATGATGGGATTTATCGAACGTCTCGACAAGAGGAAACAAGATGATTGAATATAAACATGGCGCCATATTCGATCAATGTTTATTTTTCTTATTTCCATTCATCATCAGTCTGATCAGTACATACCTTTCATCATACACATTACATTAAAATTAACCATGAGAACATACAGCAGTTGATGCAAACAATGATTCACAAAATAAAACGAAGGAAAAAAAAAATAATAATGATACATAAATAAAGAAAAAAATAAATAAAATTTGCAATAAAAAATGCATGTGCAATATTAATTTCGAGGAATAATTGTCTTTTGCGGTTGATGGTTTATAAAGAGGATCAAAAGACAGGAAGACAGCAATTCATAAGTTGAAAATAACCGTTGAAAAAAAGGAATGGAATAAAAATATTTGTGGGTAAGAAAAAAAAAGTACATAAGACATCCCAGGGTACGATGCGTGAAACTACAATCATGGACCAACGCCCTGGGTAATGGACCAACCGTCGTTCTTTTCGCACTTTGTGTCACAACGTATCAGCATCTTAATTTCAATTCAAATCACCCTTGACATATTCAACGAGACGTAAATATATTTAGCGCGTGCTTATGATTTTAACTGAAAGAAAATAAAACAAAAAATCTATAGATGTTTTAGTTTATTAACAAATAAACATAATTAAATTAAATAATAAATGTTTACGCAGGTGATATTTGTCAATGGAATTACCTTCTTTTTAATTACAAAAAAAACAATAGTATACTCGACCACACCTTGTGTCATTGTTTGGCTATTTTTAAATATTATTAACACTCGAGTAATCAACAGTATAATTATTATTATCGTCAATTGTTTTTTAATATGATTTTATTATGAAAAAATATTTATTTATTTGTTTATTGTAATTTAATTAATCAGAATAAATTAATCACGCAATTTTACACTGAGTGTGATAATCTGATTTATAAATTATTATTTAAAAAATTCATATTAATATTAGTACACATGATGTCTTGTGTATTTAAAAAGCTCTATTGTTTACTTTGTTTATATCATAACACTAGTTTTACACTTGACCAGTTACACTGATTTTTAATTAAGCCGTAGAAATTATTATAAAGCAGTTATCAAAACAATACAGCATAGAACAATAAATAATAATAAAAATATAAAAAAAAAAAATTAATGGTTGTTTGAAAATATTCATCTTTACATAGCGTGCAAAATTCTCTTTTTGTTTTTCACGTTAAACTGCCAGATGCTTTACATGTGGCTAGCATATATGGAGTTTTAATTTTTTATATTTATTAATATTTATTTACCTCTTGTTAATTTAAATTTTTTAAAATAACAAAAAATAAATAAAGTTAGTTGGTTGTTTATTTGTTAGGTGTGATATGATGCTCATTATGCAATGATACTTTTTTAGGACATCAATCAGTATTTGGCAGTGGGTGGATACCTCCGGTGGTGTATGACATCCCACAAAAAAATATTTGACACCATCGTGTCAAAAACAGAAACGACAAAGTTACGTATATTTAAGTCGGTTTAATCTATTGATATTCAATACAACCAGAAAAATTATTACGATACTTTTCCGGACGTGGGTGTGTTTTATGCAGATGGGTTTACGTAAGCTTATGTTTATCATTCAATAAATTATGTATGCTATACATCGTGATAAACTCTGGGCTTTGTAAATTTAATAATTTAAAATGAATATTCAATTTTATTAAACAATTAAATGTATGTGAAATCATTTTAATTCTTTTTAAATGCCAAAAAGTTTTCATATACGTATTGGCAAAATGAAATTACAAACTTTAAGTAAACTCATCAATATTTCTCTTTGTTAAAGTTTCAACAACTTGATGTCTTTTTTATCTTGCGATTAAATAGCCAATTAATTTACAATTGTAAAAGCATACTACAAACGTATTAAAAAAAAAAAAAAATTACCTTGAATATAATATTCTGTGTTGTGAATGGTCAAAGAAGTCTCATAGCGTTTAATTCCCATGCGTCTTTAAATTTTTAAATACTCGACTGTTTTTTTTAAAGGGAAAAAATCAGTTATGTGATATATAGGGTTAGCAAGTCCATAAAGGGTATATATGTATATATTTTTATTCCAAGAATGAAACGTTTAATCATGCTTGGCAATTAGCGTGATTCACGGCTGACGTCTTTATCCGTGGCAGGCCACGTAACAGTTATATGACTTCTCGTTTATTTTATTCAATTTGTGAAGCTCATTTGACGCCTTTATATTAGCAATTCATTCAAGGTATGAACCTTACTTATACTCGTTTGATTCCGGCTGAAAAAACCTAAAAAATAAATACAATTAAATGAAAATGAAGAATAATTTGTCCAATAAATAAAGTAAATAATATAAATTTCTTTATTTTTTTTCACATAAAAATGAAAAAAATAATAGAAATAATTTTAAACATATTTTGACATTTAAAAAAATTTAAATAAAACATTATTTGCAAAATTATTTATCTGTACTTCCGTTAAATACATGAATAGGTTTTTTAAATTTTTTTTTTTTTTTCCATTTAAATTTTTTTACTGAGAGTTACAAAAATAACAGATTGAAATTGGTTGTTTTTTGATGAGCCGTGGATTTCGAGTGATGTGTACATGTGTGTTAACCACATTAGCCAGGAAGTAGACAAGTCATCTACACTGATGAAATTAAATAGGCCAACAACATGCTCATCCATATTTTGGCTTGTTGTTTTTATAACTCATCAACCACAAAAACAGCAAATTAACTTACCGAGATTAATAACAACCAGAGGTTAATTTAGTCTCATTATTTTTGTTGATCATTCAATCCAAATTTGTAACAACAAAATTATCAAACAATGTCTTGCAAGAGTATCAACTGCACCGCAACGATTTTGTGATCATCCAACAACCCAACAACATTTTTCTCCCAGATAATTGTGATATATATCTTTATAACTTACAAATTTGACAATTGATATATTTATTTATAAAGTCAACATCAGATGATCAATGAAATAAATAAATAGTAGAAAAATTCAAGTCAGACATGCACATTTCACTTGAACTCGATTCATAAAATCCGAGAGACAAAATGACAAGAGCAAGATGTTGTCAAGCAACCGGAAGTTGTGTGGGTTCAAATTTTTTTTTATTATTTAATTTTTTTATTACTTTATTTTTTATAATGTCCATTCATCACATCAGTATATATATTTATACACATTTATTCTTCATCTCGTTTACCGAGATTATTAAATCAGATATACCGAGAAATATTGAATTGATTTTTGCTTGTCATTGTTCTTTTTTAAGAATGATTTTCAGTTAAGTTGGCCTTTGGATGATTGTTTTTTATTCAAAAATAAATGACGAATGATGTTCACGTTTAAATTGAATCCAACACTATCCAAAAATATATTTATTAATTTATTTATTTATTCTGTTATTTTTTTTTATTTTCTGATATCAATCCGACGTCGTCACGATGCATAATCGAGTCAATATTATCATAAAGATAAACACAGATATAAACACAAATTAAAAACACTAAATTATTTATAAATAAAAGTATCTCATTTTTGGGTAAATTATATTTTAATAAAATATAAAATTTCAAATGTCATTATCGGGATAATTGATTATAAAAATGTCAAAATGCTTTTAGAAGAAGATTTTTATTTATATCCTTTTTTGCAAATTGCGTTATGCCATTTCTTACCTACAACACTCCGGCTATTTATTTTTTTTCTATAATTTTTTTTTTGCTATGAAAAAAGGGTTGCAAGTGTTCTTTTGATGTTGTCACTTGGCCGACAGTCAACTTGACATAAAACGATAAATCGTTGTCAGTTAAATGCCAACAAAATATGTTACAAAAATATGATATTAAAAAATTATTTTTTGCTGAAAAATCTTGTCGTATATTCTATCAAAAATAATAATAAATAATTTGATATTTAAATAATTAATTATTATAAATTATTTGAGCTAATTATTTTAAATAATTTAATTGAAGTATAAATTTTGTGTGAAAAAAAAAAAATGATTCCATCGAAAAAATTTATAATTCCCCGGTGATAATAAACCAGATACTTTAATGACCTCTAACGATGATCAATTTGGTCAAACAGGGTGATAATGATATCATTCTTGTAGCCATAAAAAAATCCATACTGACCATAATATATTTCCAAATAAGAAATAGACCCCTTTTTAATATACATATTTTATAAATGCCCATGAAAGTCCGAGCCTAGAAGTGGTGTTTGTTGACCATTAGCTGGGTCAAATTTTCCCTCGTGATATACTTGTTCCATTATTAATTATTTTAAATGACCTAATGAGAAATTTCTTGTCTATATGACACCAAATTGATTATTATCCAACTATATTATTGACACTGTATAATTATAGAAAATTACTATTCGGAAAGGGATAAAAATTACATTAATTCCAGCTTCAATTAACCAAATTATTTATTCAATTTATTTATTAAAAAAATATAATTATTTTCAAATTAATTTATCTATTTTAAAATTTTATTAATTTTTAATATTCTAGAAAGCTTTATTATTATTTTTACAAGTTTATTTGCTTCATTTTTTTCAGTTATAAATGATTTTTTTTCAAGTATAATTTACACAAAATAATAAACTTTAATAAGGTATTAAAAAAAGCTCAAAAAAATAGATGTAATTTTTGGTGGTGATGATGATGATGATGTAGCCATTTTCAAGAGGATTTATTTTTTCTTTTTCAAATATTTGTCAAGTAATATTTGGATAACTGCCGACAAAATGATTTTCATACTGTTGTTGATCCACTAAAAGGCACCTCAAATGAATTTCGGCACTTTGGTAACAAGATGCGCGTGCCAGACGTCTTTTCTTTGTAGACATCACCGAACACAAGTGTTTGTCTTTTGCTGTAATATATTATTTTTCTTTCTTTTTTATTAGCTTTCCCATCAACTGCAAGATAGAAAGATAAAAGAGAAAAAAAAATAAATAATAATTTGTGTGTGGCTGGTCTTCCATGTTGGCCATATGCCCCAGGACCTTGTTAGCGTGACTTTTATGGATTCCGATTGCATAAACTAGAGAATTAGAATAAAAAATAGAAAAAAAAACAAAATAAAACATTTGATATTTACCAAACGTCAACAGTCATTAGGAAAATTTCGAATTAAAATTCATATTTATCCATTCAAACTGTCATAAAGACCCCAGCACAAATATCATTTAACCCATTCACTCCCAAATTAAATGAAATAACAATAATTATATTTTTAATTTAAATATATACTATTATTTTTACATCGAAAATAAATGAACTATATCCGGTAAAAATTCGAAACTAAATATATCCTTGATCAACTCGATGGATGCAAGAAAAATATGTCAAAAATATATAAAAAAATTGCTTCCTTTTGCTTTCGTTAAATAAACAATAATAATAATAATAAATAAATTTTCAAATAAATAAAAAAATGTGTAAAGCCAAAGCTATGTTATATAGAAAAATAAAATAAATAAAAAAAAACATGGGAGAGTGTGATGTGTCGGTTTGGACTTTGGTAAAATGAGACGTCGTCTAACATGATTTTGGGGTCCTTTTAAATTTTGTTAACTAGGAGAAAAAAAAAAAATAATTTTATGACATCATTTCCTTGTGTCATTGCGTGATGCTGTTTAGTGTCAAAAACATAAAAACCACCCACGTGGTCAATGATTGCCATAGATAAGAAGAAAAAAAATAAATAAAAATTAATTAGAATCATAAGCCTAGAAAAAAAAAAAATCTGAAATAAAATTATAATTACATACAGATGATAAAAGACAGCAATAAATAAATCACTGATTAAATATAATTAATTAAATAAAATTAACTTAATAATAATCTAATGAAAAATAAATAAAAATAATTTCCTTTAAATAACTATTGATTTCTTTTTTACAGTGGAACAAAGAACGATTGGTTTGTGACACAGTGAGGGGCTATGAAAATTATACGTGAGTAAAAATAAAGCATCACACATTTGTATAAAATGTATGTGGCCATAAAATATATATAAATTTAGCATGCGAACAGTGGCTTAGGGGATAACGTTCTAAATTGAATAACAAACCGTACCAAAAGCAACTCCACCCTGGGGTTGGTAAATCACCGAGAAGCAATGGCACCCTGCTGAAAGCATCAACATCGTACACTACTAAACATTAACCGCACCCCCCGCGAATTGTCATGGCACGACCCCCAACTTACTAGTAAAAAATACAAAAATTCAATAAAATTTATACCCATCTACTTTCTGCTTTGCTCAACGATCTCATTATTTATCTCTGCATACTTTACTCTCTGATTCAGACGAAAAACTTTATCAAAATCGCAAATGAATTAAAGAAAACAACAAATTCATTTTTATTGTTGATAGTTGTTATTATTATTTTTAATTTTCAATAGCTTTTATTTAGTAAATTTTATTGCAGTCGGAAGTGGCTGATGTATCTCGTATCCACTCTGGTCCCATTGATTCTAATGAGGGTGATGAAGCCAAGTCATTCTCGCTAATAATGCCAAACTGGGCACTGCTATCTGTTATCCTAGTTTGATTAACAGCCATTCCCAAATTGTCTGCCACTGCGAACATGCCAAACGCGCGCCATCATGACTGCACGATATAAAATATCCAAATTCATTCGTTTCTCTCTCAACCGATTGCAATTTTTAATTTAAATGAATTTAATTTTATATCAGCGATTCCAACATTTAGTACAACAAAGCTTTTTATTTGGTGCTTTTGTGTTGTTTCATCAATTAGTAAATATATTTATACAAATTATCTACAGAAAAAAGTAAATAAAATATTTGTTCAATTCACTTTTCAATTAACAGCCTCATTGTCAATTAGTTTAACCAACAAGCTTCATGATATAAAAAAAAAAAAGAACGTAAATAATAATTTACATATTCTTTTAATTAACGACTGTGTTGTATTTTTTTTTTTTCATTTTTTTTTACGGGAAAGTAATTCAAGCTAATAGAACAAATATATCTTATTTTTTTCGAGTAGATAGTGCACCCCAAATCCTACGCGAATGCTGATATGATGATGGCACAAAAAATATATTAACCGATAAATGGAATAGTCACATTAGCGTGTGGTGGAGAAAAAATAAAATGAAAAAAAAATATACATAATACAACAACGACGTGCATCATGGAAGAATAAATGAATGGGGGCAAAAGCTTATGTTATGACGGGACATTTCATGGCTCAAAAAATCCGGCAACTAACAGCCCGTGCGATATTACTTGCCGCAAAAAAAAAAAAAAAAAAGATCTGCTCTTTTTTTTTCTTTTTCATCTACCCTCTATACGATTTTCCCCCCTTACTTTTTGACAATGATTTTCTATTATTTATTGACACGAGAATTTGTCACTGGTGCTGAGGGTTAAGTACGATATTATTATGTTCATGAAAATTTATTAAATCAAATTTTTCATTCGTGGATATCGTAGAAATATATATGCATTCAGACCTTAGAGATTTGGTTAAAAATAAAATTAATAATTATCATTACAATTGATATTAGTCATCGGGGTTATAATTATTCCAGCTTTATTTACAATAAAAAATTGTTAATAAATTTGAAGACGAGTTTGCAACGACACTGAATCATTCTAAAATATTTTTAAACGAACAATTTAATTTTCCTGTAAATAATTATGATTTTTTCTCTATTCTAATTAATAACTATTAATTTTAATAATATATTTTATGAGAATAATCGCGTGTTGTTGCAACCACTCGTGCTATTAAACTAAATAATATTTTTAAATAAAATTGCAATGCCTAAGACCGAATATTACCATCAATAATGAAGCAACAGTCGTATAACTTATCAAACAATAAAACAAATAAAACTAAAAAAAAATAAATAAAAAGAGTAAAAAGTGGGATCTGTGTGTTTAGGAAGCATATGTGATCAAAAATAATCATTAACGCTTCTTTCGTACTCACAAAAGCATCATTTATTAATTTTTTATCTCTTTAAAATGAATTTCATAATTTGTTGGTTTTTTTTTCATCTTTATAATAATACTTCAATAATAATTCAATTAATTAATAATTTATAATTAATAGTAGTAAAGATACTAAGTTTTTTTTTTTTTTTTTATTTATTTATTTAAACGGGTGGGCGTGATATGGGGCACCATCCGAAAGTGTACACATTATACAAGTTTCCACGCGTCTTGCTCGAAAGTTGCAACGGGGTGGTAATTTTGATTAAAGAAAAAATTAAAAACATATATAAATATAGAAAAAAAAACTAATAAAAAAGAAAAACTATATTTCTTCGTGAAATTATATTTGTCGAAGAAAATAGCTTTTTTTTTCATATGAAAATAATAAAAATACATTTATGCCCATCACCTGTCGCTAACTTGATTTTAATTAATTAATTTTAAGACGCGTGGAATCTGGGCTGAGATTATAATATAATATCGTACAACCGCGTCGATTCAACCGAACGCATATATATTTATATGTAAGTGTACGTGTACTGTGTAATTGTTCATTTTTTTTTTTTAATTAAAACATTTTTTTTTTTTTGTTTTTCTTTTTATTTCAATACAATATTATATCACTCTAATAATATAATATTTATCTTTCACGCGCTATGTATAGTATTTACAAGTAGATTAAAATTTGACAACAAAGAAAGTCATAGAAAGATAGATACAGACAGAGAGAGGAGAAAGAAATTGAGAAAAAATAAAGTAAATGTGTGATGCGTGTAATATTTTGTGTCGATGCATTATAGCTGTGTAATGTGATAAAAGGATAATTATTTTCCTATTTTTATTAATATTATAACTATAGTTATTATTATTATTATTATTTTCATTTTATCTTACTTGGAATTCAAGTATATTAAATATATAAGTGTCGTAGTTGGATCAGAATATCATGAGAGGATACAATTAGGGAGGATAGGGAGGAATTGATGCGATATAGGAATTTAAAGACTATGTACAGGTGCAGGAGATGAGGGAGATGGAGTCTGAGCATTGCCTGGAGTACCAGGGTTTTGTGTGATTGAGTAAGCATTATTATTGCTGTTGTTATTGTTATTGTTTTGACGATTTTGTTGATAGTGATTGTATGTCTGTTGTTGTTGTTGTTGTTGTTGTTGATGGGAATGGGAATGATGATGTTGATGATTTTGATGAAGATGATGTTGATGAATGAAATTATTCATGTTAAGGGGGTAGGAGGATAGTGATGGGGAGCCCAGGGAGCCCGCTGTGGTTCCACTGGGCCCCACCGGGCTCAGTGCATGCTCATCCCCGCGTGTGGATGATGTGATTGTACGGATGTTGCGTGATGATGTGGATGGTGCATTAGAGGCGGGAGATGAGGGTGGTGAGGATGGTGTGGAGTCATTGGCGGTGGGGTCATGGGTTGCATCTGCATTGGAGTCATGGGTGTTGTCGTTTGATGGTGATTGACCTGTGATGTTACTACTACGTTGGTGTCCTGGGAGCCCTGTGACACCGCTGCCAGACCCACTTGACCCGACTGTTGTTGTAATTGTTGTTGGCCCGAGGCTGACTGTGGTGTCACTGGTACACCCGGGACTACCGAATTGGGACTCTGCTGGCTCACGTTGTCCTCGCTGTCTGAGCAGGACTCTGCTGAGGAGCTCCCCGCTCCCCCCTTGGCCTTGCTGGCGCCGTTGGAGCTGTTGCTGCTGTGGGTCTTGACGTGCTTCGCGAGATGATCGCTGCGCATGAACCGCTTGTTGCAGACCGGACAGGCGAATCTCTTTTCGCCGGTGTGGGTTCGAAGGTGCCGCTGCAACTCATCCGAACGTGTGAACCGCTTGCCACAGAAAAGCCAGTTGCAAACAAACGGTCGCTCACCAGTGTGCCACCGTAAGTGGGCCTTCAGATGTGATGTCTTCCCGTAGACCTTGCCGCATCCAGGTATGTGACAGCTATGAATGTTCTTCTTCCTCAAATGAACACCGGCGGGACCAAGTCTTTCGGCCTCTTGACAATTTGGACAATCACAAGTAGCACGACCAGTATAACGTCTTTGTGATCGTGGTGATGGTGCCTGACTGACACCACCCCCTGCACCACCTTGAGGACTTCCAGCACCACCACCATTACCATTACCAACATTACCACCATTCATACCACCTCCACCATTACCACCACCGCCTGCTCCACCACCAGGGCTGTGATGTGAGTGTAATCCAAAACCAGGTGGTCCACCAGGTAGCATTGACTTGTACGTATCTTGTAATAAATTATGACCGGCTGATGTTGCTGATGATAACAAATGATTACCAGCTAATGCCAAACTTGTTGAATAATCAGCACCATAATTTGCCATTTGTGCATGAACGCCCACAGTGCCACTAACATCGAGCCAACCTCCAGTAGCAGCACTATGAACGTCCCACCAGCCATCACCAGCTTTGATACCACCATGTGTTGCACCAGTCATTGTATTAAAAGGCCATGATTCATATGGATGTCTTCCATATACTGAACCAAGTGTTGCACCTTCAACTTTTCCCAATAAACTATTTTGATGATGATGTGGATCAGCTGGTTGTGCTGATGCAGTACCAGGAAAGTACAAGTCACTACCATATTGTGGTGCTGTTGATGCGCATGATGTTATTGGTGCTCGTGCATAACCACCGCCGGTGCTACCTGCACTGCTTGTCGCTGTTGGTCTCTGCGTCACTCCAGTTGTCGTACATCCTCCGCCTCCTCCGCCTCCTCCGGGATGTTGTGGTGAACTGCCGCTACTTTGTGGACTCTTTTTCCATGGATGAAAACCTTTGCCAACTGCAGCATCTGCCAGGGGTGGTGGACTCTTATTGCTCAATTTGTTACACTGAGCAGCGAGCATTGCCAATGGGGTACCACGAAGACCAGGATGATCCTAAAATCATAAAAGACAAAAAATTCGATAAATATAATTTTATTTATAATTAAACTCGATGTTTTATCATAATATATATGTATTATATATATATATATATATATATCAACAAATACTTTAATGCGTTATAATGAAAACCGGTTGAGCCAGCCAGGTACAGCCATGACCCGTTATACCTATAATCACATGTCTATTTAATTGCTCTTAAACATAATCCAACGCTTCCGTTCCTTCCTGGTAGTAGTCTAGAATAGTTTCTTTTCTTTTTAAAATTTTTTTTCACCTCTCAATAATGACACTAAATTGGTGATATTGGTTTACCCATATATTGATCCTTTCATACAGTCCGTATACACATTTTATAATGCAAATTTATATTCAACACGACATGGCTCAATAAATTTTTTTTTCACAAAAATAATGGCTATTTGACTTGAATGACTGCCGACTGGCAAGGATGAATATCTAGAGAAATGCAATATATGGATATGGATAATGAGACCAGACGAGACAAATTTAAGCGGTCTCATCAATGCTAGTTTCATGCAAATCATCTGACTGTTGTCAAGGAGGGTTGTCATATAACATATATAAATTTTGTAATTCTTGGTTGATAGTAGTTGTGAGGGTGCGACGGCACTATCAAAGGACAAAAAAATCAACGAGACTAAAAAAAGGCATTGAAATGAAAAGGGTGAGAGAGAAGAGCATTGAACAAGATAAAAGAAAAAAATATCTACAAAATGAAAAAGAAAAAAATGGTATTCAGCAAGATAGTATATACAGAATCAGGGACAGAGTCATCAGAGTGTCTACTTCTATTTTCTGGCTACACAAGAATTAGAGAGTATGAGACAAAGAGTTAAATAAAAAAAGAGCAAAGGTTGATGTGCGAGTTTCAGCTGAGGAGAAAAAATACAAAGATGAGACAACTCAAAGCAACATATGTATATATATTATTTGGCCAAAGAGAAAGGTAAAAAAAGGTAAAGGGTCCGCGCGGAAGCAGCAGGAAATTAAAGTCTGGCGGCCCGCGGCCATTAGTAGCCGGCGCCATCGAGTCGACACGCCCTTCACGCGGTCCACCGTTACCAAACCAACACAAAAGTTAACTTTAACAAAGAGGACAACTATTCAAAAAATAAACCCTTTCCAACGATAATAAATTTTTTTATCATTTTTTCTTTCTTTCATTTGTTTTTAATATTTTTTTATGACACATCATTGCTAATATATATGTAGTCAAGTGATGTTCAAATGTGCACAGAGATTATGTCAGACATATTCGTACACAGCAGCCACAGAATCATATGATTGGACAATACGAATGCGAAAATTTTCCCCTATGAACCAGTAAAATGAATCAAGGTGAAAAGAGGGTTGCTTGATAAGTATTGAATTGTAGATAGTAAATGTATATAAGAGAGAAAGAGATGTGAATCTCTGGCGTATCTCTATGTTGGTGTACGAGGGGACCACGCCCTCTTCAAGCTCAACGATTCTTGCAGTAGCTTATGTACCAGTATACAACATCTATATGTCTAGTGGTATATAGAAAAGTCAAGGTATTGATCCAGCTAACCGAACAATACGTCGTATCCTCTGGAGACAACGACATCTCTCAATTAGCCATTCTAAAACAACCATGGAATTTTTCAGAGCTCATTGTTCGTGTGATAAACTGATCTCGATAACTGCATGTCAATAATATATTCGTCTTGTCATTATTATCATAGGCATAATCAAAACTCTACTAATTTTTTGATTATGCAAACATTTGAAACAATTAAAATTCATTTTTTTTGAATAATTCAAAGGGAACTTGTTGGACGAGCGTTAATAGAATTATTGATTAGTTCAATTACCCCTTTGGTTATATCTTCCTCTTTGATATACTACTCTGTAATTATTTTCATGTACAGAAAATAAAAAAAAAACTCGTTATGCTCTTCTATTCATGATGAGCTTGTGACATCACAGAAATCTTTGGCGCCTTTGAGTCGCCATATTATAATTTCTCCATCGTCTAGTAAAATTTTTATTTGTCTTTGTGTTATGCTTGGAAGTTTATGAGTATTTCAAATTAATTTATAATAATATTTTTATTGATTTTTGTTTTTAATATCAACAACAAGATAAAAATGATTAAGTAAATAAATTGAAATGTTTTAAATAAATATTGCATGAATTTAAAATGGAGAGTTAATATTGAACAAACAAAAATGGTTTCCATCGTGAGTCAATGGTAAAACATGAAATATATTATTGTTGATTGGTGGAGGAAGTAAGGTGACACTGTATACAGGTAAAACAAAACCACAACAGAAAAAAAAAAAGAAAAAACGTTGGATATATTTTACATTTGTGACAGCTGTTGTGGGTGATTTAAGGTGGTGGTCTTGTAAATTTTGACATGCTGACTGACAGAACGACACACAGTGTGAGGGTGCAAACGAGGTAAATTTTTTGATAAAAGGGTGAGTTCATATATGCCACATAATTCCCAAACAATTGTGGCTAAAAGTGTGTGTGCTCAACGAACCGCAGCTGACGTCTTTCTTTTTATTTTTATTTTTATATGAACATATATCTCCAGATGCAGCTGAGAAGTATAAATTCAATAAAATATATATAATAAACAATGTTAATGCGAAAATTCACAACAAAAATAGAAAATTACAGTTACTGAGATTGATTGAAGCGTATAAATGTAAAAAAAATTAAGGAATACTTCAAAAAGATAAAAATGAAAATTAAAAATAAAATCAAGTAAATGAAGATTCTGAGAAATGAATTATCCATGGAATTGTATTTTTTCTTATGGATACCATGGCAAGTCCAATGACGAACCTCGTAATAAGAAAAAAAAAAAATAAATAAAAAAATTAAATGAAGAAGAAATAAAGGGAACATGGCAGAAGATATAAAAGAGACAAAATTAGACACCTGCGTCGACATGTTTCTGGATGAGCTTTTTATTAGTTTCACCTGGCTAAAAAAAATCCGTTAAAAATTAAAATCCATCTTTTAAAATATAATATTTTCAAATATTATACTGCAGAAATATTTTTTTCTTTTATAATAATTTAAAATGAAAAATCTATTTTTAAAATAATATTATGTAATCAGTTGAGGAAAGTATTATATTTTACTTTTTCAAATACAAGTTTAAGATAATATAAATAAATGCGGGTATTTTTTTTATCATTTGTTTATCAAACTTATGTATATATAATTTTTCTTTTGTTTAGTTGATAAGTCACGTCAACACGTTTAACGCTCTGCTTAATTTTTCCTCAATTTAAACAACAAAATTCTTATATATTCTTGCAGAAAAGTTTATTTAAAAGAACTAGTTGTATAAATATTAAGCAAAAAAAACCTTGAAAGATATAAAAAAAATCACATTAAAACCGGAAATTTTAATTTTCCAAGAAAGATTTTTTTATATTTTTTTTTAACACGAAAGTTAAAAATTTTAGTTGGTTTAATTATTCCTTATTCATGAGAGAGAATCACGGAGGGTATATACGTAAATGATGTAGAGGGTCCAGGCATCATCACCAGTGTAAAAAAAAAATATATAAAAAAATGTTTCTTAAAAAATACGTAACTCGAGGGCACAAGTTGAGCCTCTGTTCCCATCAGAAGGCACATTGGGCTACCTGTTACCCTTCCTCTGTTAAATTATGTTTTTTAATTAAATCTATACGTGATATAGAGACAAGAAAATAGAAATAAGGTTGAGATTAACCAAGGCACTGTGTTAAAAAAAATTTATATATATATACGCTCTGGTTATTAAGTATAACCAAAAAAATAAAAAATAGTTTGTTGCCGCAGTGCCCCAGGCCAACAGGGAGCTCTTGAGATTTATTCGGTCATCTTGAATGAGGGGCGCTGACTTATTCCAATCGCTAATCGAGCTTTCTGCTCCCTTACTTTGTTGATTAACTATTTTTTTTTTTCCTCTCTTTATTATTTTAAAACCGTGGGATTTACTGAACAGTTTTTTCTTCCTCCTGCTTGCTCTATTTCTTTGATAGTTATCTGCATCTAAAGTTATTATCTTTTTATATATATTAAGACAAAAAAATACAATGAAAGATTACGGACAGTGTTGTAAATTTTCAAAAATTATTCCAATTGTTTTTCCAAAATATATTTCTCTCATAAAAACAAATAATAATAATTTTTAAATATACAAAAAAATTAAAGCAGTGAGAATGTTGTAGTATGCAAACGGGTAGTTTTGTGTGTGAGTATAAATTTGCATCAAGTAATTTAGTACAACATAAAATTCTGCAGCAAATTAGCAGCCAAGTGTTCAACTATATAATCGACTCGGTATATTTAAATATGGGATATAGTGATCGAATTAATTTAGCATCTACCACAATAAAATATTTAATGATCGTTCAATAATTTTTTTTTTTTGTTTTTATATTTCGATAAAATTATTTTTGATTTTTCTGGAAGGTAAAGCTAAAGGTAATTAGTGGCAAGGGGTATGGCAATTAATCATCAATGATTGCACGAGATTAGTTGATGATGGTGAAGGGCATAAACAAAATAAAAAATAAAAAAATTAAATATCCAGGAGCCAAGTGAAGGCGTAAAGAGTATATCGGTAGCTTAATGCATTAGCATATAGAGGGAATTGGCCTCAAGCAATTTTTTTATTTTCTACTTGACCATTTTTATTGGTTTATTTTAAATGTATATCAAGTTATCTTTTTGTTCCACTGAAATATTACTACCAAAATACATTTCCACTCATCATATTATATTTGCCTTTCCTCGTCTTGTTAAGCAGCCTAATTTAAAAATAAATAAACAAAAATATAAATAAGAAACTCGGTTTTTAATTTGACTATAAAAAAGACAGAAGATTTTTTATTTTCTTTCCAATTTTAATATATTAACAGTGACTGTATATACAGACATATATATTAGATATTTTATTAAAGCAATATTGGTGGTCTTGGGTCGGCGACTTTCTTTCAATTATCTTTCTCAAGTTTTTTTGAGTATAAAAGTGTAAATAGTCGTTGATTTTTTGATGAAAGAAATAAAATAATATTCAAATAATAATAAAGTATAAAGAAAAGGTGAATCTTTCCCTTTGAGAGAAAAGCAAAATACCGAATATTATAAGGAGATAAATTGGATGAGGTATTAGCATTTAAACGAAGGTGCTATCAGAGAATACCGGCGCCGGTTTTAACACAGAAAAAAATATATATATATAAAAAATAGGGTGAGAGTGGATCCTGGTGGTGTCAGGTTGTCCTTCTCGGTAACTCTTTGAACTCAGTACATATATCTATATATAAAAAAAATTATTATTTTTTTTTTTACCCATAACAAACTGAATTATCAAATTCTCAGAACTTGCCTCATAATAATCTAATGATCAACGTGATAAATCAATTTTTTATATTTCTTTTTATATACTCTTTTTTTAAAATTTTTATTCATTATTTATATTTTACATAATATTTAAAAAATTGTAAATTTTTTTTTAGTGGGTATATTTGATTGACATAGACTCGAATGACAATAAAAAAAATAAATTTGACTTTATTATCTGTCATAATTCTTTGACATGTAAATAAAATTTTTTACGATAATTTTTTTATTTTAAATAATTTAATAGTAATTATTATTGTTGGGGAAAAGACGTATATTTATTGACTTTAGCTAGAGTGAATGAATTATATTTGTTATCTATTTATTGAAGACAAACAAGACTTAATACAACTGAGTAAAAGAAAAAAACTTCGAGTAATTTTTCACGCTCATATTATGTGAAAATTTTTTATTTTTATAAAACATAAAATTATTATATTACCGCTGTAACAGATAATTTATATACATTTTTTTCTTCAATATAAAATATCTCATAAATCATTTATTCATCAAGTATTGCTTCTGTTTGTTTATTATATTTTTAAACCTTCTTTTTGCATAAAAATATAAGAACAAAAATTCTATTCAAACAAAAAAGCCACTTGTTAATAATAAATTGTGAATAATGAAAAATAAATGAATTGAAATGAATTTATAATAAATAAAAATAAAAAAATTATTGCAAATATATATAGGGCCCTAATTTCCACGAACAATCAGAAGTTGGTTCGCGCCAGGGCACGTAACGAGACGAAAAGTACATGCTTACCGCGACTATGAATTATACTCAGCGTGATTATAGGAATTACGTGCATGTAGCACAGTAAACGGCTTTACCAGCTGTGGCAATACTTAAAACATTGTATATATATATATACAAGAAATCATGCTACTCTTCTTGTATGTTTCACTTTGTTTTTCATCAAATTGCATGAACATTTTGTGAAATAAAAATATAAAAATAAACAAGCAAAATACCACAAGACCATGAACCTCATTTTAATCAGTCAAGTATATACAAGTAAATTTCCATTAAACACTTTAATGAAAAAAAAATTTAAAGTAAAAATAAATTCTCACGCGAATTTTATTCATTTCAATGACTTTTATATTTTAATTCGGTACGGATAATCTGTAACTAATATGACATTAAATCAATTGAGGGAAAAAGAAAATATAAAAATTATTTATTATTATTATTGATATTTTATTTATAATAATTTTTATATTTTTTATACATATTGTATGGCTAATTGGCTTGTGAATAATGGTTTCATTGTACACATTGACTTGTGTATCACCAAGTGCAATATCGGACCATGTGCTTTTGCGAGTGTATTGTGTGTTGTGAATGTGATAACTCATATGAGCTTCCTGGTTTGGACATGTACTACACTGGGCATTGTGGTCTATATGCAAAATATCTAGGTGGTCAATTCTAAAGGGGAAAGACATACGTAACCAAGGAAAAAAATTTAATACAGAAAAATTAATAAAAACATGCAGTAAATTATTTAACGATAAATAATTAAGCAAATTTCTCTTGTGATTTTTAAAATTAATAACATATAAATTTTCTAAATAAAAAAAACAATTAAATGTCTCTAATTGGCTAGTAAATGTTGATGATTAATAGTATTTTCAAGTGATTTTAGCTATTCATAGATTAAATTTGTGTTAATGAATTTTTCGTGATTTTTTTCCGGCCTATTTCGAGTTTCATCGGATCATTGATATTGAATCACTCTATTAGATGAGCATACACAAACGCTAAATTGTATAATGTATAAAATCCACCCTCTTGTGATATTATTCCCCTATGGCTTCTAAAACTCGAGATCACTGCAACAGACTTTGACATATTAGGCCACCCTTAGTTTTGTTAGGGCATCATCATTCGGCTATAAGAGACTACTGCAAGTATATACTTTGGGGTAACTTTTACACACGAAATTTATTGTTTTGATTTTTACCAGTGTGATATACATATAAAAATAAAACAAACCCACTTATAATTCTTCAATTTTTATTTTTAATAAAATATATTTTAAAATATTATATTCTGTTTTTTTTTTTATTTTCATTTGGTTTTACATTATTCTATTCGTGTTACAACAATGTCCTGCAGTTTTTTAAATTTATGATCTCGTGTCACACATCCGGAAGGGGAAAACAAAATTCTGGAAAAAATTGACCATAAAAATTCATGGGCTACTTCAACTTATTTTTTCTACTTTTTTTCTTTCTCAAAAAAATATATGACACTTTCATAAAAAAAGACAAAATTAATATATTCATGAGGATTGAACGTAAATAGATATTTAATTTTTTTTACATTTGACATTGATAAATTAGATTAATGATAAAATATAATTTAAAACAAAAAATATATATTTAAATAAATAAATAAATACAGGTAAATGTAAAAAAGACACGTACTCAAAATATAAAAAAAAATTTATGCGTGTATATATCACTTAAAAAAAAATAAAATATATAAAATAATAACAATTTATATTTGAGTTTCATATATGAGTTATAGTACGCAATTACGTTGAATTATTGCGATGAATTGTGATAAAATTGTAGCTCAGAGTCAGTGCGATAATACGTGCATTAGACATTATTGCACAGTGCCCGATTGTCGACGATTATCCAGAATGAAGTATGAGCTTTTGTGTGTGTATACGAATACCCCATCGTACATCGGTAAAAATAAATAATAAAATATTATATTCATTTATTGACACACGAATATCGAATATATATTTGTATCATAAATTTTATAAACATTGTAATTTTAAATAACAGTAAAAATAAAAAAAAACAATAAAATCTGCATTTATTGACATGAAATAATGCATAGATGGCGCCGTTGATGACGAATAACCTAAAATTGACAAGGCCGAGTTTGAAAAATGAAGAAAAATGTGTTTTTACGTTTTTTAAAAAAAGTTGTGCAACACGAAAGAGATAGTTATCAATAAATGCACATAGATTTATCGTAGTATATATTATTTTATTTTTTTCCTTTCATTTTTTGGATTGAATGGTTGATACCGTTGAGACACACCACATTGACTTCCCCCTTCTCAGGTATATTCAATCGATAAACTCATCTAATACGTATATACACTGAGAGAACGGTAGATAATAATACTTTCAACCAGCCGGTTTGTGCATAGGTATATAAGGTCTTGAGCAATTATATCTAAAACCGGTCTAACATATATTGGACATCGTATCATAAAAAAAATGAAGAGAAAAAAAATATTAAAAAATATTTTCAACCCACAAATAAGAGAAGTGACTGAAAGATATTTTAAAACAATCATGACTTGGATATTTTTTAATAAATAATATATTTTATTCAATAATTATTTAAAGCAATGACAATATGAAATGAGAGAAAAAAAATTGTAGCTATTATGTAGTCAGATCATATTAGTGCATCAATAAATCATGGCAATCAACAGAGTGTGATATGTTTTTGGTGTGCACCACAGGAACTTGGACACCCAACTGTGTCGATCACACATTTTTTTTAGTATTATATTCCATATAAAAGCTGTGTATTAAACTAAAAAAACATAATATAAAATAGTAAAAGAGCCACGACGATAAAGCCACAGCCAATAATGCAGAATGAGAAAAAAATCTTTGCCTTGCAGGCAACTGGCTGCGTTCTTTTACTATCCCTTGAATGCTTTTGTGTGTTTCGCTTTTATTCGTGGCTTTTTATTTATTTATTATTTTTTTTTTCATCTTGTGTGATGCTGCTGTGAGGCTAACTTACAATTCACGATCAAGAATTAAAATATATATATAATAATAAAAAATTATTTCTACTTTAAAAACCTTGCTGGAGTTTCACAGTATGACGCCGAGACACGATGATGCGGCGTACCGATAATACCAGGTTAATTTTCATGTACTTATATAGACGCAATGCGAATGCTTTCTCGATTAAATCCCCCGTTTGTTGAAACTCACCAAGACACTTTTATTTTATTTTTTTTTTCAATTATCGTTTCATGGACACTACGGCGCCGCCTTAGGTGCCGCTATTCAACGCCCAAGACAATTCCAATAACCGCCATCAAATATTACAACATAATACTTTGTTTGAATATAAAAATAAATATATATTAATATTAAAATATCAATTAATTTTTATTTTCATATTCAACTGTCTAATTTTCTAATTGAACATGATCAATTGATCATTTCTTTTTCAAATCTGTTTGATCAGTTTTTTTTTTCTTTTTTGTTTTCTATTTATTGATGTATTGACGTGAAAACTTCGTGTCTTTTTTTGCCTTATATTGTCCATCAATCATAATTCCATACACAAATAGCAGCCATGTTGTAAAATTTGAACATCTGTCGGGTTGACAGACGATTCATAACCGGAAGCACCCAAAATCTGCTATATAGGTGAAAAAAATGTATAATAAAAATCAAAGTATGACTGCGTCCAATAATTCAAAATTTTCCTTTTTTTTTGCACGAAAATTGGATGAATTTTTGAAAATATTTATAAATTTCCAGGTAAAATTTATCAGTTTTTATTTATCTACATGGTTTCTGATATATTATAAAAGAAGCACACATTGAATTTTCTATTGAAACGAAATGCTTTTCAGTTTGTATCCCAAAATAATATAAAAAAAAATATAAAAATTTGTGTGGCATGTATGGGCCATCGAAGTCTATTGTTACCACTTGAAAATGTCAACGCTTAGCTTGTCGAATAAGAGGAGCATGAACCACAAATTTCTGACCAAGTTAAGCTACCGAATCGGATTATCGGATCAGACCCATCTTATGTGCTTGAAAATATTCTCCACTATTTAATCATGCACTCAAAAGTGACGTGTAAGTGGAGCGAATATAAATATTTCTAAATTTTACTTTTTCTTTTTTTATTATTTCAACTGAAATTCTGCCCATTTCAAATTATTGAATACTTTTTAATATGCTAATACAATCGATGATCTATAGATCTTTTTAAACTGTCAAATTAATATTTTATATTGTCGAAGAAAAAATATTTTCCATTGCTTTTCATGTAGACTAAACGGACTAAATTATTTTTAAAAATAAACTAACAATGACATGTACTTGTGAATATTAATGCAGTCTAAAGCTGAAATTTTTTTTTCATACAAATTATATCGACTTTTATGTTCATTTTTATTGGTATTATTTTAGCAACTGTGATATTTTATTTCGAAATTGCGACCTTATCAAATATTAAAATTAGCAAGATTATGATTTGTATGAACTAAATTTTCCCTCTTTCATCAAACCATCAGTAAATCATATTTCCAATCATAAAAAACATTGATAAATTTGAAAAAGAATTACGAATTCTTTAATAGATATGTTATGAAAATAATAAAAAATATTAAAAAAAAAAAAAGACTCGCGTCTCTATTAGCAGTGTCAGATGACAAGAGGAAATGTAAGTATCGAATTTCATCCCACGCATCCTATCAAGTGGATCCTGTCAAGCACAAAAGAGACCAAGATAAATAATTGGCTCTCGTTGTTGTGTGTTGCGACGGCACAGGTAGCTCTCTCACCGTTCTTTTGATCCCAACACGCATTGTGCAAATAAAATATAAAGAACTCGATACATTCGGATCAGATGATATTTACTCATCTCATTTGTTATCAAATGTCTTTTTTTTTTTTTTTACATAATGATAGAAAAAAAATAATAAAAGTATCATTTAAAAAACTTTTTTTTCCGAAGTAAATACCTTTTTTTCGGACCAAATAATTTTTTCATGAAGGAAATTATTTTTTTTCCATCAAAAGAAACAACATTTTATCATTTTTTAAGAAAATAATTTTTTCTTGTCAAAAAAATATGATTAAAGTAAAAAAAATAACACATGAATGGCAATTTTTTTTTATTAGTTCTCAAACGGTCAAAGGTTTTTCGATCGACCGGCTTTGCCACACATAAAAAATATGCCCTTTTAAAAATGAGTATTACAATATCGTATAAAAGTATGTATACAGGTCGTCGATGTTCGTGACTAAAGATTTCGAATATGAAAAATAATATAAATTCAAAGTAACAGAGAGGAAAAAATTCAAAAAAAAAAGCTATAAAAAAGCCCTTCGTTGAAAATACGGTTAAGGCATACATAAGGAACTTTGATGTATTTTTTTAAGAGAAAATTTCGAGTCATCACGCATGCACGCACGTGTGACGAACGTTTTTTAATTTATATTATATATTTTTCAATATTATCCAAAGGTTTTTAAATATTTCTTTTGATTATTATTAACATCAGATCAGAGCTGCAGCTCATATCACTTCTACATAAGACTACTTTTATATACACACCACCGGTTGTTTGACGACTCCAAAATTTTCAACTGTATTATGTACTCAAGATTAATTTTTAATCAGTCAAATTATTCACACACACACACTAAAAAATTTAAACAAACTATTAAAACATATCTCTACATACACTCTGCCCACTTAATTAATATTCTTTCAGCTTCTTTACACTTTATTTCCTCTCTTATTTTCATTATTATAATTATAATTTTTTTTGTTGAAAAAACCATGTATGTGTGAGTTGTAGATTTTAATTACTTTTTTTATTATTTATTTTTTTTTTTAAGCCTTCTACAACTCATAAATCATTGGTCATGACTTGGCGGCATTCTTTGTGGGACGAAAAGTCATAAAGCTAAAATTCTAGTATGTGAATATATGTTTGTGGAGGATATAAATGAGCAATATATTATGTTGTTGGTCAAAAAAAAATTATTAGAAAAAAGTTTCATATAAAAACACGTGTTTGAATTATTTTTGAGAGTATATAAAATAGATGTATTGTGTATTTTGAAGAGTCCATATAAATTCTGTCAAAATAGAACGAGAATATCACGGATGATCCGACGGATAATCCAGGATGGACATGAAACGAGAGATTGTATTATTGAAAAAAAAATAATGATTATTGTGACCGGAAATACAGGAGTTTTCAAGGATTTATTGTGCTCCAATAATTCAGCAGATATTTTATTGAAAAAATAAAATAGTACTATGATGATTATTCTATTGAACTGTGAATTATAATTTATTTTATTATTTTCATGAAGATAATTTAAATTAGCACTTGGATGATGAGATAAGAGATCATAAAAAAAATAAATATAAATACGAAAGACTAATAATGAATTGACAGAATTATCATCTAATTTGCTTGTTGAGACTAGACAAAAATCTCTGCGATCTTATCTGATGATGGTCGTTTTTTCTACCGATAATTCGAGAGGTGACAGTCAGAATGCCAACGACAGGTAGCACCTGATCTTCCAAGATTGAAAAATATCTTTTTCATCTTTTTCTTTTCGTCCTTTTCGTTTGTCGTTTGTATTATGAGGAAAAAAGTTTGACAGTTTTAAGAGATAAAGCTATGATTAGAATCTTCTTGTAAAACAACCAATTTGTTGAATTAAAATTTGGCAATTTACAAATAATAGAAATTCATTCATTCATTCGTGTTGAGACCAAATAAGGAATAAGCCCCACAATTCGTAAATTTATTAGAATATAAAAAAATGATTTAAATTGATTTAATTTATTGAATAATAATCGAAGAATCAATAATAATATTATTCAACGATGACAATCGAGACTCACCACATGTCCATGAACGGGTGATTTGCTCATTGACTGTAATTGTGGATAAAGCTGACCAGCCGCAGCTGGATTCATGTCCGTCAGCATCTCGAACGCCTCTGTGCTTCCCCGTGTCACGAGTCTCCACGGGTGTGTCCGTCTCTTCGCTCGATCAAATTATCAGAAGTAACAAGAACAAAAAATAAGAAACCAAAAAATTTGGTCTTCGAATCAAATAATCGTGCACTCGTATTTATATCTATTTTTTTTAATATTCAATTTTTTAAATATTTAAAAATATTATTTTTATAATTTTTTTTACTTCTTCATAGGCACAAGAAATTAAGTTCATTCTTCTTGTTTAAAAAAAAAAAAAATTCACTACTCGTTTTCTCACGTTCTTTGCCACAAATTAATTAAAATGAAAAGTAAACAACGAAATTGTATTTTTTGGCCACAATGGCCACTTTGGCTCGTTTTTATATATTATTATTTTGTTAATTAATACAATATATATAATTAGTAATAATTAGGAAAATAAAAAAAAAAAAGGGATAATAAATTGTTATTAAAAAATATATTGATATATGATAAGTTGGGTAAACCAGTTAACGTGGTTCCCGTTCTTCGCGCCGTAACAGACTGCCGGCCAAACAAGATCGGATTCTCGGCAGTTCGTAATCGGGGGAAATGGGTAGAGAAGAATCGGTTAGAGTAGGGAAATATGCCCCTGGCACACACCTATAATATAAATATACACATATACACATTTATATAGTTTTGCAGCTTAAAGCATTTTGTTATATTCCCCACAGTTGCTTACTGGGTAATGCCCCTTTAATCTCTCCTTTTCATATCCACCGCTTTTAAGCTCATGATGCTAAACAAAAAAGGGGACGGTATCGTGGGGCGTTTACAACCGCGAATACGTTGACGCCCAAAGGCCGCCCTGTACAATACATATCTCTCATCGGTACAACATGTACATCCAGACATTCTCAAGTTTGAATTTTCTTGTAACTTCCTACATCACCCAGCTTACCACCCACAAAACCTATAACCTGCACCCTAAAACATATCTACCACTTCTACTTTTCGTTTGATATCCCCACTTTGAGCTTTATCATCCTTATCATCATCATCATCATCATCATCATCATCATCATCATCATCATCATCATCATCATCAACATCATCAACCAAATAGGGGAATCAAACTTCTATCATATTGCGCGCGCGCAATTGGGAATCGAATCTTTCACTTGAGTCTATCCACTTGCTACCATCTTTTTATCTATATGATACTCTATTTTATCTAACCTGTCTTTTAACTTTTTCGGAGTTGAGGTTTTTTATTTTGACAGCTATAATCTTTATATTTTTCTCTTTGTCTTTTTCTCCAGTCAAGTATTTTTTTTTCTTCCGAAAGGATGCTTTATATTTTTTTTTTTTTTTTTTTTGGAAACGAGAAATTTTGGAAATACAGAAAATAAATATACTATAAGCAGTTTGGTTGAATTTAAATTTAGATGATATTTTTATTTGAGGAATAAATAAAAAAAAATAAAATAATTAGATGATTTTTAGTTGTTTTTATCGAGTCACCCAACCGGATTAACATTAGCAAAATGAGACAGGATGAGATCATTAAATCTCGTGGTATAGAATAATTTAATAGAAATATCCTGGGGACTGTTATAAATTGACTGAAAGAAGTTTAATCTATACATATTTTTTTTTATGTGAATGTATTATTCCAGAGGCTATGTGAGTGAGTTTGTTAAGTGGAAATAAGAGAATTTTGCATGATCTCATACGTGATCCTAATGTGATTTTAATAATAAATGTTTTTTTTTAATTTAAATTTTATCGACTTGGCCTTATATTGAGACGACGACACAAGTCAAACTATGAGAAGGCTTATACACACAAGAAAGTGTACACGTTCAGGTATACCAGTTCAATTACTGACTTGATTCTTGTCCGTCGGCTCAACAGCAACTTTTTTTCCAATTTGCAATTTATTTCTACAAGATAAATTAAAATTAATTATTAAACTCGAGTAAACTATTAATTTAACATCCTATTTTTATTATTGATTATTAAAATAAATATTTAAACTACTTTTAAATTTTTTTTCATGTCATATGTAGAGTTTTTCGTATTTAAAAAAAAATAAAAAAAGAATTTAATGTTGTAATTGACTTCTGGGAATTGTAACAATAAAAGACATTCATAAATGAATATAATGTATAAAAAATGATTGTAAACTTGCAAATGTTGTGTATGAAAAAAATTCATATATAAAAAAAATTGCAACTTTGCATTGATTTTAGAATTACTACTTTATACTACCACCTGGTTAGCTCTGATATTTTTTTCATGATAATTTTTTTTTTTTGTTACAATATATTTAATGACGTGGTTACAACTTTGTATTAAATGTATTTCCATTGTAAACTTTTATTTTTTGTTCTTTTTAATTTTCTGAATCATATTTTCGCAAATGGATGTATCAAATTGAAATGAATGATTCGAGGTCAACATTACAGAACGCATTGATTTTTTTTATAATGAAAGAATTAAAAACGAGGTGAGCCAACAAGACGAGCTGTGAGTTGACGGACCCATTCATAAATCTTTTATTCATTTCTACCTTTGGTTAACAAAAGATAGAATTAAAAAAAAAGATAAATTAAATTTACAAACGTGTGGAATGAAATAATGATAAAAACGAGAAGAAGATTAATAAAAAAGAAAATTGAATGAAAAAAATACAGAGATAGGGGATGATTTTTATTGTAAAAAATTATTTGTATCAATTCACTTTGATAAAACCTCGTGTGTTTCATAAGGTGGTGCAATATGGTCGGGTGGTGATGCGGACATCGCGTGCCATCCCTCCACAAAAGAGGTGTACGATCAGAATTTTATTTCACAATTCACTGTTGGATATACAAGGGGGCGTCATTGGCGCGAGAAAAGGGATGTTTTACAACGAAAACGCGATAGATATTATAACATTTTATTCTGCTCTATACTCCCTCTTGGACACCTCAAACTTTTTAACTTGTAATGTGTGCTTCTCATGCTAAAAATAATAAAAAAAATATAATTTATCGTGTAAAGATGGAAAAACAAAATAATTAAACACAAATGGATAAAATAGATAGCCGTGCTTTTATTAAATAAAAAATAATTTAAAAAAGTTCTCTATTTTTGTGAAAGAAAATTTGAAACAACTTTATAATGATTAAATGAATAAAATTCTATTTACGGATGATATTCATGAAATTAAATAAATAAAATGATGGAAAATTCCTTGATCAATGAAGTTTAGATTATCGTATCTAATAGAGAGCTTACGATTTTTTTTGTTATTCAGAAGGTAGATAAACAAGGAAATTATATAACAAATAAAAAATTTTTTTAATGATAAATTATCAATTATTGTATCTGACATTTTAAAATGTTACTTGCTAAGGGTTGAAAGTTGAATAGACGGAGGGTTGATAATAACAGGGCAGATAATAAGATGAGATAAAACTTGCAGACTCACAATATTTTACCATGTGGCCATCGGCGACTTGAAACGTTTAAATAATTAACTTAAAATAATAACTATTATTTTATTTTCTACAAATTGATAATTATATTTTTGAAATATTAAAGACGATTAAAATAGTTCCAAATTTTTACATATTTTCTTTAATTTCCAATAATAAAAATGAATTTTCCATCAAGTAATTAACAAACCTAATTAGCATATTGATAGAAAAATCATTACAAAACCAAAGATATAAAAAGCATTAGAAAATAAAAATAAATTAAAATCCAATGAAATGTGATAATAAGAGTATCCACAAAAATATTAAAAATGAAAAAAAATAATATACAAAATTAAAATGTGCAACGTCAAATTCACGCGCATGTACCTAGGTTACAGTAAGTTGAGATTGCAGAATGACGTGCAAACTGTGGGACGCCCTCGTACGCCCCATGGCAATACGGTAATCACTATAATTACGTATCGAGCCCTTATATTAATATCCCCCAAGCAACGTCTTTCTTCCTTGTCGATTTCGTTTATTCTGTAAGCCATTCTTTGGTGAAAGCTACCTTGTTTAAATCTTTAACACCAATAAATAAATAAATATATATATATCCATGTATGAATACAAACACGTCAATCTAGATTTATTTATTGGCCACGTAAGGTGTCCCTCAGCATATATTCCAAACACTTTATAAATTCACATACACATCAAAATAAATTATTATATAAGATACTAATAATATCATCATCATCAAAATACTCATTATAAAACAGAATATATATTTTTATTTATTAATTTAATATATATTTTATTTTTACATATATTTAAATATATTTTAATCAAATAACTTGTTGAAATAAGCATTTTTTTTTCCATACAAAATTTTATTCTTGATGACATATAATAAATTGGCAATTTTTTTTCATCTTTTATTTTCATGGTAAATTGAATTTTCAAGTTAGTACGTATGTTGATAATTATATTTAAAATAAATTTAGTCACGTATTGGCCAAATTCAAGGGAGATGAACAATTAACAAAGGGGTGGTTACGAAATACGCCCAGGACGCCGTCGCCCAAGGACTCATTGATCTCGATGTCGATCATCTCAAATATCGTTACTTCAAAAATACACCAACGCACAAATCTATATATCTTTTTTTATATTATTTTAAATTGCGGAAGACGTCTGTCGTCACTCCCGCATTCAAAATATACTCGACAAGAGAGGGCTACAGAAATATTGCGTGCCTCGTTGACAATAAGGACTTTGATTTTTTTTTATTCTTCTCTGATTGCAACACGACAAAATAAAATATTCACCTTCACGTAATTAACATTTTTTTTATACATAATTTTTTATACAGTTAACTGGATGATTAAAAAAATTATGCTGATAAAAAAAGTATACCGGTTTTTTAAAAAATTGTTTGGTAAATAAATATGTATATTTTTTTTGTTTTTTTTTCTTTTTGTATATATATAGTAGAAAAATTAACGGTATAATTTTTTTAGAGTGGAAAATTGGATTTTAATCTAAACGAGTTTATTTTTTTTGTCAAATATCTGACTGGTCAACTAGCTTGGTTGTTGAATTATTTTTCTTGGCTTTTTATGGATCAAGAAAATTTTAATATCTCATGATAAAATTACTGGCATGCAACTCGTGCTGTTAATTACAAGGTTTTAAAAAATATGAAAAATGTTTTATGTCATGCAAGGGAGCTTTAAATATACAAAACCGTTTGATAAGATTCTCAAGTTCTTAAGTAAATTTTGACAGTTTTATATTTTTTTAAATATCCAAATGACTAGTTATTTATTGTGATTTTAAAATAATATACATGACAAATTCATTTGCATCTAAACATATCATAAATCAATTAAGAAAAAATGAGTATCAAATTAATAAGTTTTTCTTTTTACCTCAAAGTATTCCGTGTCATTTGCAGAGTGATGATTCTGTTGGGAACCAGACATCATCACACTTTGGGGATGACTCGGTTGTGGATATTGATAAGCACAATTCATATTTTTTTTATAACTTTAAACAATCCAATAAAATAACTCGTTTTTCCTCAATTCAATAGATAATCTCTTTATCAGAATAAATACACATCACATAATATATAATTGCCAATCGATTTCACAATTAAAAACCAAAGTTACAATTAAAAAATCTCACTTCACAATGAACCAAAAAAAAGCATCAATTTAAAAATAACTTGTTGCAATGTTAAATTAAAACTCGTCATGTGTAAATTAAACACTTTTATGCAAAATAAATCATTTTGGATTGGTTTGATGGAATATATCTATCATTTGTGAATACGGAGCGAGTCAAGAATGAAAACGATGTGGCACTGTGCAGGCAACAATTATAACTGAGGTTTTTCGAACGCTGTGTTGGAAACCAAGAGGGAGAGATATAAAATAAAATAAAAAAATAAAATAATAATAAAAAATAAAGATAAAAAAAAAGCTAGACAGAGACAGAGATAGTTAAATTCACTGCGGCGCTCGCGCGAAGGCGTTTCTTTCCCGCGGCCTGCGTATTCTTTTGCTCACATTGATGAAACAACTCTTTTTTTTTTTTTTCTGCGTGTGCGCGTTTTGGCCCCAACAGACACACACAAACCCTTAAACCAAAATAAAAAAAGGAGTAATATAAAATAAATATTGTATATCTGTTGTTTGATTGTAAATTTTTTAAAATGATAAAAAATAAATTTAGAGATGAGAGAAAGGTGTTGTATGTTGGTGGGATCATCTGACCGCCCTCAATGTCCAGTCTGGCCTGTATGAATATTCTTCTGCCCTTAACCCTTTCCATATTAACCAGCAAAACAACTTCTTCTCCAATCTCAAGCCTTGTTCTGCATAAAAACATCTCGACCAATTAAAAAACATCCAATCATTTACCTTGTTTCACAAGCATTTTATTCATTCAAATTATAATTGTCGGACTAAACGTTGACTTGAACTACTTGACTCAAAAATAATTATTATTGTTCGAAAAATTCACTGCTAATCAGGATCATTTATCGATTTGAATTGTTAGATATTATTAATTTTAAATTTGTCAAAAGTTTTCGAGGCGAGAGACAAGTTATTTATCTTAAAAATTTTCAAAATAAAATTCATATGAAAATTTAAATAAATGCATGAGCGTTAGTTGTTGAATGTCACACGACATTTTTATATAATTATATGATAAATTTATTAAATATATAAATTGATTAGACATCTAGATTTTTTTTTTTCGTCGTATACCATTATTTTAAATATTTTTTTGTGATGATAATTGTAGTCTTGTGGGTATAAAAGGTATACATAAAATTTATACATACACTTAAACAATGTACTTAATTTTCTTACCGTGAAAATGAATGGCCATTATGAAACAGCCATCTGATCAAAGTTGCTTAGTGTGACGAGTTTGCGTCGACTATACATTTAAATAGAAAAAATATCATAGAAGAATTCTCGTACATAATAATAATAAAAAAAATGTAAAAGCTCTTATGTTGAATTTTCATAATACAAATAAGTTTACACGCATGTTAATGTCATGCACTGAAGAACACAAAAAAAAAAAAATTATCCAAGCTTTTTCAATTCATTATTTCTATTAGCAAAAGAAGGATATTAATAATTTTGAAATTTAAGATTGAAATTTAGAAATAAATAAGCCTATAATCATGATCGTCATCATTAATCAGTTTTTAAATCATCAGGATGTTCTTGTTGCAATGGATATACGTTTCGTTCATATATTTTAAATAGAAAAATAAAATACACGCCCACTATTTCAATATTGTCCATTTGTTAAAAATAAAATTCGTTCATCTTTACGATTCGCTGATGAATGAAATCACATCTTGAATTAAATGAAAAAAAAAAACGGGGTAAATGAATAGCTTTTTTTTTCTTTAATACATGAGACACTCATACAATGAATGATGTAACTCGATGCATGGGAATTTAACAAACTATCATAATAATTCAACCCTTACGCTTGAAAATACCAAATGTTGCCAAAGAAATTATTTTTTTTTAAAACCAAATAACATTATTCAAGTTTTCAATATACTTTTTTAAAAATGGTTGCTATATTATGATAATTTACATCTGTGTTTTTTATTTTCATTTATTTAAATTATTTTTTTTTCCAGGCATTGGACAGTTGGCCAGTTCTCTAACAAGATCGATAGATATATGAGTTCCATATATACAAGATGCGAAACCATCTGCCCAGGTAAACAAATTTTATTTATAAAAAAAATTTTTTTTTTCTATTCTATTTGTTGGGAAAACCTAGTAGAGAAAAATGTGAAGAAAAAAAAGTGGGTGGTGCTGAGGGCTCGTGCTTCAAGTTAGTGAAAGATTAACGAGTTCGTAGTGTATCCGAGGAAAAAGGCGTCTATTAGTACCATCGGGAAAAAAATATAAAAAAAAAAAATAGATATATATAAAGCAGCGATGAAAAATTGTGAATGCTTGCAGAGTAAATTTAAGTGGAGTATGGAGTGACTCGTGTGTATATGAAAGCAACAAAAAAAATATGAAAAAAAAAATGAAACAAAGAATGAACGCAGACATATATATATTCTTTCCTCCGCCTTTAGCCCTCTTGAAATGAACGGCCGTTTTCTTTGAGGCATTTCAGACAGACGCGCTCTGTTATTATATCTCTGGACTTGAAGGAGTCTCAGAAATACGCAGGGACTTATATATATACTGTCGAGCACCACCAAGAGAAAGAATAATAGCCATCCCCCTTGTGCAGTCTGCAATTAAAACTTTTCAAGTTATATCTCTCGCTTATATTCAATGCTTTTATTTCATTTGCCAAAGAGAATATGGTGGACCAGCTAATCGACTTTACCTTCAACATACATATGGAAAAAAAAAAATAAATAAATCATGAAAAAACACTTTAAAAAGCTTAAAAACAACATAATATATTTTTTCTTGAATTATATCTATTGACTGTACGAACCGAGTCTAACCCACTTACTTATTTATTCAACAACAAACAATTCGCTAGAAAAATTGCAATACGGTTGATATTCCGGAAGAGTTGGTTTACACGTTAACAAATTTTAAGACATTTTTACCTTTGCGTTTGTTTGAAAATAAACAAATAAAAAACAAGGAAGTAGGGTATATTCTATTGACTGTATGTAAGAACCGAGTCTGATCCGAATCATTTTTTCTCATTCCAAATACATTTTTTTGCAAGAAGAAAACTTCTATCTGACAGAAGTTTTTTTTTTCAATTTCTCATAGGGTAGGGTAGTCTCCTTCATACAAAATCTTCATAAAAAATAATTTTTCAAATATAATAATGATTGAAGAAGGAATGTATGATTTAAGTCAAGTGTAAGTAGTCAAAGAGGATGATAATTTCAACAGTGGCTAATTTGGGCATTACGGGTTACGCAAACGTAGGTAATCACGATGATTTTAACTCTTCAGGTGGGTCATCATCTCGTCACTACGTCACCTCAGGCAAAATTACCAGATGAATATACCCACCCCAATCAACATTGCTATATAGTTAAAAAAATAATATAAATAAATAAGTAAAAATAAACATTCATACATTCACACACCCACCAACTTCATAAGATAAGCCTGAGGTCTATCTCCCACTTTTGTAAATCTATCTTCGATAAAAATTATAATTAAATAAAAAAAAAAAATTAAAAAACGTAGTTTATGGACTTATCAATCATTTGGTAGCTACATTTGAAACCGAGAATTTTTTTTTTCTTTTTTCTTGCTTCACTGATACAGCCTGTTATTAACGACGATTAAAATATTCCAAGAAGAACGCTAGATCATCACAAAACCATTGCCAGATGCAATTCATATATTTACCACACACACGCATATTTATCATTACATTTAAATTTTCTTGATTCGATTTCATTGACAAGATTTATTATAATCTTTACTCCGCTGCATACGCATTGCTTTTTGAATTTCACAGATTTATATCAATAAAATATATTGCGAATACATTTATCGATGAGTAAATCTTTTTATAAATTAAACGTATAAATTATATATAAAAGAATTTAAAATACTACCTCAGTGACCGTCACCTTTGACTTTTAAAATTTTTTATTTATATAATTTACGCATCATTGCAATAATCAATTCACATTCATGACGATAATTTATATATGAGTTTTTTGAATAATAATTATTATTATTTTCATCAACATTTAAATGCGAATTGTTTTTCTTTAATTTTTATGGCGATGATAACAACATGGTGGCTAATGGGTAGAGCAAAAGATCTCGAGATTTTATTAGTGTGTCGGGAAGTTTTATAACATCGGAGAACGAGTTGTAAAAAAGAGAGGGATCACAAAAATATATAATGTGGGTGTTAAATAAAATGGTGGGTATCTGCATATGTCGGAAAAATATTCTTTTTTACATAAAATAATAAAAGAATATTACGGTACAAAGTAATTTTTTGTATTTTTTTTTTTGATTAATTTATAAGTTAAATTTGAATATTTAAATCGCATTATTATAGCTAAATTTACTGAATTGATTTTTATTATTTATCATTTGGATTTATCATGTGTGCTGAATTTTCATTTTTATTTATTTTAAAACATTTAAATATTTGTTCAATTCATTATTGCCTTTATTGTTATTTAATTTATTTTTTTCCCTGCAAATATATTAAGTGTACTTGCATTTGATGTTGCAACGTATCTGTAGAAGATGAAAGTGGAAAAAAAAAATATATACATACAAAGAGTAAAAAAAATAAAATGAATAAAGAGAGAGATATTAGTGAGGAGGGTGAATGCAGAATGGGCCCTCTCAAACCCAGTAATTAAATAGCTCAACCCTGCAATTAGGACCACTAAATCGTGGCTGGTCTCTGGACCCATCGAAGGGCCCCGCCAGACACAAAAAACAACGTCGAAAAATATTGCTGTATCCCATCGTTTATATACATATATATATTTTTTTTTCGGTTTTTAAATGTGTGCATATGCATATACACACATCGACAAACAAAGATGAGAAAAAAAAAATGCTATGATGAAATTTGAAAAAAAAAAAATAAAACAGATATACACAGTGCGGGGGTGGATTTTTTTATGTGGGAACCTGATCGAAGATGCATTAGGCAGTCGTCGCTGTACTAAAAAACACTTTTTTTTTTTATTATTTCTAGAAAAAAAAAGAACTGTTTTTTATATATATATACTAAACTACTATAGTATACTAAATAAGTTTTTTTTTTTTTTATTTTTTTAACTCCTTTTTAATCCATCTCAAATCTAAAACGATTGTTCTTTTATCTTGATTCCCTCGACCAGGTGAAATTTAACCGTCTTTCTCACAGTGCCTTTTTTGCAATATTGTTTTTTATTTTTTTATATTCTCTATTTCGATTTTTTTTTAATTTAATTTCTTCGTGGGTTAAAGACTATTTTTTTAGAATTTTTATTCTTAATTTTTCAATTTGAATTAGAATTAAAAAAGCTTTATGAAAAATATTTTTTTTTGGCAAATTAATTATAGTAGAAATAAAAATTTGATGATAAGCTTTTTAATTTTTACATTGTGCTTTTTTTGGCACTTGTAAATTTTATTTTTAAAAATATAAATTATTCATTTAAAAATAAATTACAGAATTTATATTTGCAAAATTTAATTGTTTGATGAGTTCATGTTGAGTTGAATGGCCGGTTTCGTGCATTTACCTTTCATGTTTTGAAAATCAAGTTGAATTGTTGGTAGTAGGTTAACATGCATATAGAACATCGGACACGATTTAAGATAATGGTAACAAAGCGTTTTCCTTCCTGGACATAAAATCGGACAGCGAAAATGGTAGACAAGTAAGATTGGTGGTGAGTATAGCCACCTCAACTTGTATAAAACATCTAAAATTAAATAAGGGATAAAACGATTGGATTGTTAGTCTGTTTTAAATTTTATTTTTTATTTTAAATCCAAAGAAGATGCATCGTGATTTCCGTATGCAAAATTGTACATGTACACGCACAAAGGGTTGAAAGAAGAGTAGATAGATGGTCGAGCATCACGCTCCTTATAAGTATATTAAAAGCTCTTTTTTTTTTTTTGTTTTTATATTTTATATTCTTGGTAACGTGTATATAGAAAAACCAAGTTGGCCCATACTCTCAGATTAAATCATCCACCCACTCCTCGGGCGATTTTTGTGATGCCTATATGCATGTATATATAAAATATTTATTGATGGACTCTTCAAGATACCATGTCGCTTAATTTTACATCAATTTTTTATTTTTTTTTCAAATTATCCTTTAAGCAAAAAAAAAAAATATAAAATTAATTAATTTTTTTATACATAGCTTTTTTTTTGTTTTTCATTTTTTTAATATAAAAAATATAAATATTTCCTTGGGAAAAAAGCATTTTGATATGGTTAATGTCTTCGTAGTCTTATTAGAAAAAAATATTCCACTTTATGAATATATGAAAGAGCAAAGAATTTAATTTTCTAATTTATCGTAACGCACCTTGTGAATTGATGTTGTTATCTCTGGGATGGCATCTCTTCATTCGACTTACATGGAAGCCTGTTTTCATATTAAAAAAAATAAATGAAAAAACGTTATATTCAAAAAAAAAAAATACTAATGGATCCGTGGGATGGTGCAAAAGTTAATCTTAACTAATATCCAATATTTTATATTTTATCTCGTTACACATACAAGACTGTATACTGTTAAGTTAAATGTTTTTTCTTTTCCATGGTTTTACAGTAATAAATATAAAGTCTATATAAAGCACTGCATTGCGCCAAAATTAATTGATCAAGTGGATTTTTGTGTTGAGTGGTTTTAAAGATAAAATACTGTACAAGTTGGAATATAATTTTATGAGTTAAATTTTTGAATACCAACTTGTTTAACTGAATTTATAGAAAAATTATTTTTTTATTTTTTTCTTTTAATGTGCACAGGTTGATTAAACACATACGTGGTTAGTTAATGTACCTCTTTATCGTTTGCTTATCGAGCTACATGTCCCGGCAGTGTGCCAAGTTAATTACAAAGTTAATTACAAAAAAGCTTCGACATGCAATATAAATAAAATTATTTTCTTATCTGTTATTCAAATGGATTGAAAAAAAAATCTCTTTTTCAATTAAAATTGAACAAAAGAAAAAAAAGAAAGGAAAAAAAGTCTATGAGAAAATTGGAAAATACTTGTGTGGTTTGGGATGAGTATATTACATAAAAGATTTTAATATAATTTACAGTAAATCAGCGGGTGACGAACATCAGAGATTCAGGGTGAAAAAAATATATATCAATAAATATATAAAAAATTACCCGCTGCGATCACATGCTGGGAGATAACCCGACGCAATACAAAGACACCTTAACTCTGGCATTTTGTCCAATGCCCTCAACGGGTGGTTAACTTTCAACAAATCGACCTACTAAATTTCTCACTCTTATAAAAAAGGTGGCAAAAGTAGCTACTTGATATTGTCTTCGACATCATCAATAAAATAAAATAACGATAAATTCATAGGTTCAACTTTTTGATATAAATCTTAAGAAAGACTCCAAAACATTTCGAAAATCAAATTTAATTGCGCAAACATATTTATCAATCAAATTCAAATAAATAAACATAAAATTAAAAACTAAATCTGTAAAATTAAATTAAATAATTTTTCTTTTTTCATATTTATAATTTATTTAAAGATTGAAGCAATCCGTTAATGTATATATCTTCTCTTGAAATTGACGTGAAGTTTGTCTTGTGAAAAAGGTGAAAATAAGTATAATAAGAAATGTACAAAATACATAAGTACCATGGTGTTAAAGTTGTGGTAAATATATAAACTTGTGCCTATATTGTATGTACGGTACGTGGTTTTTAAAGTTGAAACGTGAAGTATATACACACGTATATTTTTTTTATAACACTCTTCTTAACTCTTAGCTCATATCATCAGAATTTTTCAACGTTTTATATACACAATAAAAATAACAACAACAAAAAGCACTTGCTTGGTCAACGGTGCGAAATATTACCACGTGGTTATCAAGTTAACTCTTTGCTTCAATACACTGTACACAATTTGTGTAGAGTTTAAATATAAAAAAAATTATGTGGCCACGATGTACACATATACATTCATATTGTATATAACCATGTAAAAAAGACCCCGTAAGGTGTGAAACCACTCGAAAGAAAAGAGCCCAGAAATTGCGTCCCATTATCCAGTAATGCCCCGGCGTGCAATCACTTTTTTTTTATATCCAGAATCATTTTATCCTCGCCACTTGACTCGATCGATAACAATTCAAAGAAAGTTCATAATACGGAGACGAGATCAAAATCATTTTATTTTTTATCTTTACTTATTATTTTATTTTTTTATTGTATTTTAAGGAACGTGAACGATCACTTGTTAAATTTCAAACACGTGCAATAATGCACTCGGTTGAAAAATAAAATAATAAAAAATAAAATACACATATATATATAGATATATTGGAAAATAAATATATAAGTGAGAAAAAAAAATTGGTATATTTAGTTGTTTGTGGAGAAAGATATATGAAAAAAAAACTGCAATTTATAAAATGAGAAAAAAAATATTAAAACTGTGTGTGAGAAGAAAAAAGAAATAGCATATGAGAATGCAAAAAAGCACACACTTGATGGAGAGCATGTTACGAAGAAGAGAAGTTATGGCCGATTCGTCTCCATTATCCGGATGAATCATTGAGAGAACGATCTAACCTTGCGAGTAAACTGACCCTTAATTCACCAAAGTGCCGACTATATTTTTAACAGTGTGTGCATTTATATATGCTCTTTGTCAAAATAAAATATACATAAATTAAAAAAAATTAAATAAATAAATGTTCGTCACATTAACAAAAAAGCTGGACCACTATTTTTTTCCGGATTCGCGTTTTGTTATTATTATAAACCAACAATATATTACAGTATTTTTTCGTTGTAATAATTTATATTTTGTATGCAATTATTTGCATATAGATTTGCAAGTATAGATATCGTCATATCGATTGTCTCCCAAGGCACATAGAGGAGGATGTGTGGGTGGTTGGAATTTATTGTCGGGAATTATTTTGTATCATTTACACACGTGACTCGCTGATAAATCATCAGAACTGTTATGCATTTGTTGCACAAAGAACCATTTTATTGCCCACGAATTTTCACTGCAACACAAATTTACATCGGAGCTTTTTTTTAATCGACTCGGTATTCATATGACAGTGCAAATCTTATGTTGCCATTTGTAATTTTTTGCTTTAAAATAACTTGAGCCATTATTTTTTAGTTTTTAGATATTAAAATCCTTCAAATCCATACAAAACAATTAACTTTTTTTTAGATAAACCATTGCAAATGTTTTATGATAAGATTGAAGGTCTTCAACATGCATATTATCGAATTTTTATTAAAATTGAAATAATAATAAAACAAAATAAACATAAAGATCTAAAACAAAAAAATATGTATTAAAGAAATAAAATATATAGGTTTTTAATGAGCAAAGTGATTATGCTTGTCTATAATCAGATAAATAAATTATTGTATGAAAATTTAATGGCCATATATATGCATATTTACATTTATATATAAAAAATAAATAAAGCATGTTTTTAAAATTATAACATGTTACTTTGAAGCTCCAATTATCACCAAAATGCTCATCCAACTAAACTCGTTACTCGTTTATTTTAAATGATTTGCTCGTAAAAATATCAGTCAGGTATATTTATATTTGTATTTTATTTTAAAAACCTCTTATTGTTACAAGACTCAAGTACTTATTCAGAATATCCCAATTACAGTATTTCATCCAGCAGTATTTTTTTAATGAAAAATAAAATCTTTCCTTTTTTGAATATAAAAATAATAAAAATTAAAAAGAGGAAATATTTAAAATCATATTTTGAAATTTTATTGCTGTGTAATAAATAAAATTATCGTTTCAAATTATAAACTAACTGTTAGAAAATAAATAAATAAAATAATATTTTTTTTTTTTATATGAGAAATAGGTTTTATCTTTTTTAAATGTTTCTTTTTATTTTATTTTTTTTTTTCAACGATTTATTTCAGAAAATTTTTATCCCCCTAAAGAATCACTATCGAAAAACCATTTCACATCGGAACCTAAAGCGAGAAGTTAATCTCAATAATGTTCGCGACTACCGGAAGTCAATAGTCGTAAATTTTATCTACTATTTTTCTCCTTTTTTATTATTTTTATTTTCTCCATGTTTTTGGAAAGTAACATGACGTCTTTCCTGGCATCAACCCCTCAACCACTAAATCCTCATGGTAAATATACAAAAACTTTAAAAGTATAAGTATTTTTTTTTTCATTTTACTCTTTCGTATATATAAAGCTCTATTTCAATATTATACAAAAAAAATTTAAAAGCACGGAAAAATATAAGAATAAAAAAATGATGCTAAATTTATATAAATAACTCGGTCGAAATCAAAAAGAAATTTAAAATTTAAAACTTGAAAAATGATGTTAATCAAAAATTTAAATAGATAATTGAATAACTCTTTATTGTTTTAAAAATTATTTGAATAAATAAATTTAAATTTCAATTGATGTATTTGTGTATTCGTCAGTAAATGATGGTATAAATAGACTACACATTCAGTGTTTCACCCATACGTATCCGTTTAATTCATCAGGTACATACTATTCTCTACTCAGCGTATATATATTTGTACATCCGCACATCATCACATTAAACTTGCAACATAGCTAGTACCAATGTTGCCCTGTAATTTTGATTCGTAGTTCTGTAATAATTATTGCCTGTGGGTCCTGTCATCAGGACACTCTGTGTTCCCATTGACACAACACACATTCACTCTATCAACATTTTCACAAATTCAACTGCGTATAATTCACATGCAAGTGAAACTCACTCATTCAAGGACTAAGTGTTCAACAACCCCTACATCAAAATACATATATATTGTCAAATAAATAGAAAAAAAAATATACATCTTTTGAAATGTTGTCTCGTCAAGCTACATTGTATTATCAACATCAAACAAAATTTATAAAAAAATAACAAACCATATGATTATTCATAAAAATGATTTATTAATTTTATTTTTCTACTTGTCAAATAAAAATTATATCCAACATCAAAGAGATTTATTTGTAAATAATTTTTATAAAAGCAAAAAGCTCACTTCATTTTTTTTGTATTTTTTTTATTATTTTGTTTGCTTAATAGTTTGATTTGATGTAATCATGATTATCATATTATAAAAATAAAAATACATTTATGATTTTTTTTTCATGTTGAAAAATAAAATTTATTAAAAAATAAAAGAAATAAAAAAACAATCAGTTATGCATGCATGAATATGATACGCATGTTATGGACACGATGACTGATTTCTTGGTGTCCATTATATACCAAACCAACATTCATAGGTCATTTTATAATAAGTGAACTCATGTATAATAAGACATATACTCAAGACGTTTACAATTTAAAAAATGTGTGTCGCTATTAAATAGTAATTTAGACTGTGCGTTCGCAGCTGGCAATATCATCATAACATATAACACATGTAATATTACATTCACGTATTCATATGCATTTCATCTACATCAAAAATTTGCATACTCAGAATTAATATATGGCGCTTGAATATTTTATAAACTTTCATTTTAAGCTAGATAAAAAATGAATCATAAAAAAAATAGCAACTTTTATGTATAAAAAAAGAATAGCAATATTATAAACCGGATGAAAAGTAGTTGACCTTTTAAATATAACTTTTATAATAAAAAACATTTGATATACACGTGACATGTATATTTTTTTTCATATCGACAAGTAGAATAGAAACAACTGTTAAACTTTTCTTGCGGAGAAAAACTTTTATATACCTTTTTTTTTCACTTAGATATAGAAGGAAAAAAAATATATGAAATGTTTTTCGAGCGAAAATGCTTTACATTCGGGTGGGATAAAAATAAATAAAATATGAAAAATGATGATAATAATAATGAATAATTTTGATATCATGAAATAAGAATGTATACCCTGAGGCCAACAAAAAACTCGACCACCCAATTGCATTACTTCCGTTAGAATCATTATCATCAGTATTATATTCAAATCAATTGAAATAAAAAATTATTCAACTGGCAAATAATCAAGTCAAAGTGTCTAATATGCGTGCGGTCACACGCCTCATGCTCATAGTTGATACACGCAGTCATTCATAAATGAGACGGTTCAATGATACACTTGAATGACTTGAAATTAGACCAACGGTACTGATGGATTATTCACAGTAATCATATCATTGTCGCATCGCCATAACTAATATACCAATTGTTCATTGTCTCTAATTTTCATTTATCATTTAAATAATTTTATTATATAAATAAATTTTTATAAACTAGTGCTACATTTTTTATGTCCTTTTTTCGATAAAATACTTTACCAATATGTGATAGAACCAAATAACTCGAAATACAAATAGTTAGAAATCCGCATTATATAGATAAATTTTTAATAAATAAATGAGTAATATATAATTTTTTTTCACAAATGCAACACGTTGTGGAGTAGAGTGGCACATCGGCAGCAAAATAACACGCCCACGTTTCTGTTATACTTGCGAATAATTTTCTCGTCGAGAAACGATAACTCAAGAATAATGATAGGCTCTGTCTGTATTCAGGGAAGATTTTTAATTGTTGGGTTGAACCACAAACGTCATATGTATATGCAATGTATTATGAAATGCTAGAGAAATATTATATCGAAAATAGTTTGTTTGTGTCTAGATCGAAAAAAAATAATATTTTATTTTGAATATATTCTCAATGTTAGAAAATTTAAAAAAAATAATATTAAAATTTAATACACGATTTTGAAAATTATTTATTTTCAATACAATTTTCGTATTATTTTTTCGTTTTTCAAATGTAATTTTAACATCAATTAATTTTTTTATTGTTAAATGTATTTTTGACAGGTTTTATTAATTAATGTTTGATATATAAATTTATTTTATTTTTTATTTTTGAGGTAGATTAACTGGTTGAGATAAGACCAAGTGATGCAGGTATTAATTGGTATAATTGTCGGTGATTAGAAGAGTCATAATTATCGTGTAAATTTTTGAAAATTACCCCGTCAATTCATGTAATATAACATGGCTGAATAAAATATTCTTGAATTTAACATATAGCATGTTAAATACAATGCTCACTCACTTGAAGAAACTTTTTATATTCAATTTTTTTACTCTTTTATGTTGAGTTATAATGATGATCGTAGCTGCTGATATTTTCTTCAGTAAGTGAGAAGAAAAACACTTGACTACTTAACCTTTTGCTTATTTAAACTCAAACATTTCTCAGCGAAAAAATTTCAAACTCGTTATTGTATTATATGAAAATCATCATTATATTATTACTCTGATGTACAGAAGTCCTAATCATCGCAAGTAATTTTTATCATTTTTAAAAATAACACTCTAGTAAATATTATTTTTCGTTAAAATAAAAAATACATGCAATTGTGTAAAAAAAACGATTTGAAAGTAATATATAAAAGTGAGATAAAAAAAATATAATATTTTTAAAATAAAAGTAAAAAGTTAACATTCTCTTTAATAACACCTTTGAAGTTGTAGAGGTTATTATGCGGCTCTTCTTGCATAGACAAGGCCTCTGGCCTAAAGGGCCGCGCACAAAAATTGCAACTCCATGACCCGAAGAAATTTTAAGTCTTCTCATTCTTCAACTTTGTTATTTATTTATATTTTATTTCTTTTTAACCTTTAACTTTTTTTTTTCTTCTTTTTATTTATACATATAAAAACAAACGCAGTGAATGACGAGGGTTACCAACATTTGTATGTGTCCAAACCACCCCAATAAACACGAGTATATTTTGACGTTGAATCACTAAATTATATATACGATTCAGTTTTCTTATGCGAAAATATATATTTTATTTTTTCGACAAATTAAGAAGAAGAGCTTAAGGGCTAGTTAAGCGTGGGAAAAAAAATTATGAATGGATGAGAAGCTGCATTGATGTTATATACATTCGAGAAAAAAGAAAAATATAAGTAAAAATTTATTTATAATTTAAATATGATCAATATATTCTTCGCAGCAAAATAAATTTATATAAAAGTCTTGGTGATCGTGGAGATTATTGGCTCATGATGATATAATTTGACTCATCTTGCTGCTATTATTTTTATTATTTATTTTCCTGATAATGTACAGACAGCTGTATTCTCGTTTTGATGACTATCGCAAATACAGCTGCTATTAAGTGGTAAAAAATGACCTCAAAATGGTAGCGAGTTTTTATTATCATGATTGTACTTTTTATCGATTAAATTGATCGATTATTTCAACTCTATACATAATGTAAAACGAAACAGAGAAAAAAATTAATAAGAATAATAAGTCCCTGAAATTTTAAAAATACGCTTTGTATTTTGAGCAATAGAATGGCTAGGAAAAATATTTCTAAATGAAAATTATATGAAATTATGCTTCTATTATATCAACAATATTTGAATGCTATTAACTGAAACTTTTTAGAATTTCATTTCAAGTGTTTTTATATTTTTTTAAATTTTATATTTTCTGTGATTTTTTCTTATTTAAATACATATTTTATAAATCATCATTCGGCACTGCCAGAGGTTATTAAAGCTCCTCGCAATAAAAAAAATAAATAAACAAAATGGGGATGTGAAATCCTCCTACGTGTGTGCTGAAACTTTAAAGATAAAATCACTTGCATGCCTGGCTTAATATATTTATGATGGTTGAATTTTTCATCACTGATGGCCTCACATCAAATGATATTTAAAAAAAAACGAATTTATTTTTTTCTTCACATATATATTGAGTTTAAAAAAAATTCATTGATAAATTTGTAACTCTTATAATTCAGTGTACAGTAAATCAAATATAATGACTCATTTTTTACAAGTTATATCATAAAGATGAGTCGTATATTTATGAAGAAGCTAATGACCGGTTAATGAGGAAATAATAGATTGCAAATAATTACTGCTATAATTAAAAATTCACACACTCAAAGTTTTAACATACATGCTGATAAATATTATCCGTATAAATCGGAATTATTGTCTAGAAAAAAACGACAACAAAAGAAATATTGCTGAGATATATTTGAGTTGATAGTGTCTCGTTTTCCATGCACCGATGCATTCATATCAATCGACTTGTATGCATATTTTTTTCTCGTTGAATAACTTGATATTACACAAAGTTAAAAAAAGAAAAAAAATTATTATTAAAATTAAGATTTGCAAAATAAAATGAAATAATAAAAATAGTTTATATATTCTGCGGAATAAATTTTCATGTGTGGGCATAAATTTACCGTGCAATCATTAATTATCCCCGTGAGCTAAAAAAATTTGTGATCAAATCGGATTGTGTTATCATTTCACATTGGCATGTTGCTATATATAGACATTTGTTTTGCCCTCATTGATCCTGTTATCTGATATACCATGTAAACTCGAGCTCGAGTGCTCCATTTAAATAATTTTTTTTTCTTTCAATATTCCATATATCGTATAAAAAAAAAGTTATAAATAAATCGGACAAAATTAATTTACAATAATGTTTATATTAATTTATTAATTTATTTTCAAATTATAAATCAGTTATTTTTTTTTCAATTATTAATGAATAAAATAGAAATGAATTGATGAAAAAAATATGATAATCAAGTGTCGAAGTTTTTTGGTCACCGATATCTCTATCAAACTATTTTGTAACTCCCGCGAATTTTTTTATTTTTATATAAACGTAAATTTATTGTAGACATGCAAAAATAAAATGTGAAAAAAAAAATATGAGAGATGGTATAAAAACGGCGACATCCTGAGCCAACAAAACGTGGTCAGGTTGTAGCCACAAGCAAAACACGCTGAGTATATTTTCCCTGACACATCGCGTGATAGTTGCTTCTTTTTATTTTTCATTATCACCCAAAGATACACACGCATATACACAATATCTAGCCACACAGATTAGGATTAAATTCAGTCAAGTAAATGCCGATAGTTTAAAATTAATCGATGATTAAAGAAAATGAAATATTCTAATAATTTTTTTACCTTGATAAAGATTTTTCCACCCATCAAATTTCCATTTTATTTTATTCAAATATTATGAAAGCTATGTTAGCTTACCGTCTGAAATAAAAATAAAGAAATTAATTAATTAAATTATGATTAATGGGAAAGAATTAATTAGTTATTGTATTTTTTTGAAAGTAAAATTTATATAGAATTTTTCATTTATTTATTTCTACAGAAATGACTTTTATTTTAATGTATAAAACATATTACGGAAATGGTGTGGTTTTTAAAATTCACCCAGTGGAATAACGTCCCTGGATATATAAAACAAGGAAGACGTGATCGATGCCCGTGGGATGTGAGGGCGTTCCTGGTGCGGGAGGCGCTCGAGACAAATGGACGTCGCGCGTCTCTCAACCACGCCTTCTCGCGGGTTAAGATCGAGCACGAAGTAAATATAAAAGAAAGATAAAAAATTCAGATAGATTGTGCGTTTATTCGCAAAACATATATATATTGAAACTCCCTCTGAAACCAGCTCGAGCTAAACCAAAACATGCTCTCAAATTTCCAACTTTCTTTTCGTCTATAAAAGATGAAGAAATAAATACTTCAATATGAACTATACAACCAAGAGAAAATAAATCCATCTCTTCTATTTTAATCAGAAATAGAAGTTAAAATAAACCCTTATGATCATCACCAGTAATTTTTCTTCCATTTCTTAATCTTTTTATCTAATCCTTTTTATTCTACAAGATATTTAAACACCTTACCAGAAAGAGTGTGTAAAAAAAAGAAAAAAAAATAATATCCAAATGGTTATTTTAAAAGGTGCATTGATGATGGATGAAAAGAATATAACTAACGGATTATTGAACGTATTTAACAATGGGTTTTGGCATTTCTCGAACGCCACAGGCAACAAAAATTGACGTCCCATCGTGATGCTCACGCGTGCCTGAGCTACATTGTGTGTCTCATGTGAACATACGAGCCTTGTAAATCAAAGGATTTACCAGGACTTTACCAGATTATTTATTCAATACCCAGGAGAAAAGACCACCCAATGTGATTAAGGCAGTTTGATGTTGACGTATCATCACCATCATCATCATCGTCATCATTGAGGTGGAATAAGTACGCCGCGAAAACCCATGCTCTTTTGAGTGTTAGATACAGATTTTTATGTTATAAAAAAAAAAAATAAATAAAATATAACAGCAGGGGTATATCAGTGGCGTATTAATGTGAAGATTGATAAGACAAGGTATGTGTGCAGGTGTTTAGTAAACATGGGGCTAGTCATCATTCTGTCATTACTTATACACATTGAACACATTGAATCAATGATTTGTAAGCAATCATATACGAGAAGGAATATTAACGTCACTATGATCACTCCAGGAGATCCATGTACTTCATAATGTTTTATATCAAAAATAAATTAATTTTTTTTAAATGACAATCGGTCCATAGAAAATATTATTTCATTATTTTTCATTATTATTATAACAGTTCTTTAAATATATAAATATTTTTTTTAATCATTATCTGCTGACATAAATGATTTAATGGACAGTAATTTTCGCCCACGTGATTGTGTTTATACGCTAAAGCGATTCAACTTAAGAGACAAATGGAAATTACTAGAAGGCGTGTACAAAATATTTATTAAAAATAAAAATATTATGTATTAAAACAAAAAAAAATTTAATATCCCAGGGGACTTGTAGAGTGTGTGTATATATATTGTACATATATTGTTGTTATATGAAAAAATAATAAAAGTATTTAATCTCGATAAAAGAAGCGCGTGCGCCCACAACGATGAGAGTGCGCTGCACAAGGAATTTTTTTTTATCCATTGCGAATATAATATAACAACTTAGTATATGTGATTCGATAAGAATCTTGACTTTTTTGTGATACCTGTTTTTGTTTCTTTTTTAAAAAGGGAATTTTCTTTTGCGTGGGTGTCTCTTTTATAAAATATATATTCGATTATTTGTCTATTTTTTTTATTTTTATTTTATGGGTATCGGTACACCCATTTGATTCAATATATATTTATTTGATCCACGAGAAAAACCAGTTTGTCTATTCTTACTTGAGTGGGTGGATTTATATTATAAAGAAATTCGAAAAAAAAAAATAAATATATATACAAATATTTAATACAAATAAAAACTTGACTCTGAGTTTTAAAAGAATGTAAATTTTATTAATCTTATTTAATCAATAAAGAGGTGAAGGATATATTTATTAAACGTACTAGAGTAATCCGAACTAAGTCATTTATCAAACTAGTCGACAACAAACGTTCATTACAATTAATTTTAAATAATTTATTTAATTATTTTCCGTTTTATTGAACGGCTAATTACACCAGCACAGGAACTAATTTTTGTTATATGTTATTCCTCATCATAATATCTATCAAGATTTATCAGTCACTATGCCAAGCATGAGGTCAAAAAAAAAAAAAACAAAGACACAATGGCCTTAGAATAACGCATCGGAAGACAGACAAGACCCAATACATTTTAAAAAAACCACAGTATGTATATTTTACTCTCTTTTTCCATATTCCACCTGACAGGAAATTCAGTTAACCGGATATGTGCCCCAACAAAAATCTTTATGCACGGATTCACAAACTTGTTACAATTCCTTTCACTTTTATTTGATTGTTTTTTATTTATTGTGATATTTTTGTTTTCACTTTTATTATATTATTCTATTATTTTTATATTTGATCAACATCTTGACTCTGTATTTGCCAAAAAAAAATCCATTGCATATGCAGCAGCTGCACACAATGTATATTATCATTGAATTATGTTTTCAAAATTCAATGACAATAACCAACATAAAAACCAAATCAATGAACATGTTCAAGTACAAAAAAAAAATTCCATGAATGTAAGGTATATGAAAAATTATAAGAATTTGAATAAGAAAGATTGTGTGTTACATTTTGATTTTGGCTTCGGTTAATACTGTTGATCCGCCTTCTCCAACTCCCGGTTGTAATTATTGAATTGTTCGATATTTTTACGAGTAAAAATTCAACAACAATCCTTGGCAAGCCGTATATTTATTTTTTCGTATTTTTATTTTCATTCAATTTAGCCACGTGATCATCAGGCATTGATTATATTGCACGTTATATTATTCGATTTACCTTGAATTTTTTATTCGGTATGTATTTTATTATTATAGATTGAGGTAATTTATCCTGTTGTATTGTTCATCAGGAGCAACAGCAGCCTCACCTCAGAAGCCAGAGTGACGTGAAGATTACTGGAATTAAGCAACCCTTATACTCGTGATCTGTCCAACTCATCCACTGAGTCTAAAAAAATATCAAGAACCAAGATTCTAATCTTGGCTTTATCCTTTTTTTATTTATTTTATTTTTTCGTTGGCATTTTACAAGGTATTAAAAGTTCTCTCTTACACTGCAACGTTTATGCAAAAGAAAATTTATATTTTTTGTTTCATTTAAAGATTTAAATATTTCATAAATAATTTAAATAAAATTAAAATTATCATTCGAAGACATGAAGTAGAAATTTAGCTAGACATTTTAATTGTTTAATTATCAGGTTGAATGAGTTTTTTTAAAAACGTTATGCAGTTTTTTTTCTTTATTTTTTTTTATTGCTAATCCCCAGGGGCTGATGTTCACGAAAGTGCCAAGACTTTTTTGAGCATTAATCGTTGTACATATATTTATCTGAATGGAGTAATTATATCGTTTTGTAAAATTTTTATTGTAAATTAAAAAAGGGCGGAGATTTGAGCAATCCAAGATTTTTAATGAATACAAGAAATTACAAACACAAAAAATTACCTGAGGCACTTGTTCTTGTTATTATATTCATCGTATATTTTTAATTTTTTATAAAAATAACATGGTTAATAATTAATAAATTATTTAATTTTATTTTCAACCAGATTATTATTATCCCAAAAAAAAAAGATGAAAATCTACGTGACAGCTCTTTCGTCCATCACTCCGTTGTCCAGCAATTATCTTCTTTTTTTTCGAACATTTTGACAAGAAAATTTATGACGTTTTTTCAACTAAAAGTGTATAGTTACATTTTTTTAGATTAAAAAATTCATGGAAAAACTAATAACAGAATAAAATAACACAAAAAAAATTCACCTGCTAAATTATTATCAGATACATCATAAATTTTTAAAAACTCATTTTATTCTTTTTTAGCTGGAATTTAAAACGGATAAAATAGTTCATTAATAAATGAATTTTAATAATTAACAAATTTTATTTTCATCTAATCGATTGTCCACTCAGTTTCAATGTCCACATTTTTTCTGCTTTGATAAATCGAATCCAGCAAAAAAAAAACAAAGAAAAAAAAAGGAAAATACTCTGGGAATATAAATTACTGTCAACTTGGCTCTGTTATCAAACGATTTTCCGTGGCCGCCCTCTTTTGATCGTCAAATACAATTTCAGGATGTCCATCCAGATAGAACACACATATCCATATTCAACACAACCAAGTACCACATGGTTTGTTATATAAAAAAAATAAATGAAAAAAAAAAAAGTTAGCGTTAAAAATTCGAACATGTCATCACTGATCGTGGAAACCTGATGTAGTTTTCATATGGACAAGAGTAGGTGGTAACTTTTTGCAACATCGTGTTATGCCTCCCTCGTTGTCGCGGAAAATCATAGGGTATATTTTTTTTCCAACCGCGAAAATTATTGCTGATGCTAGTCGTATGGGCGTATCATATAAAAAAATGCGTCACACGTCGTCATATATAGCTCAATTTTATTTTTCATATATATTCCTCCCTATATATTTATACATCCGTTGGTTATAGCTCTGACGAAACAGTGTCACATCAAAAAAAAAATATAAATAATAAACTTTATCGACAAAAATATTTAGCACGAGACTGTTAATATAATTTTTCCATGAAAAAAAAAAGAGCCAGTCCTTTGTCATTCGACAACTATTCAATTAACTAAATATAATTTTTTTATTTAATTTTTTTATTCATTCCTCAAATTATTATTAATATTCATTCAACCCCTGTAATTTCATTTGGTTTTTTTTCCGTGCTTTTTAACACTTCCATGCGTGACAATATGTACACCGACTTTTTGTATTTTCGGAAAGTTAAAAAATTAATAAATAAATACATGTGAATCAAATATGAAATGTAAAATAAATTTATTATTTTCTTTATGTTAATTTTGTCATGAAATATCGCGTGTACAATAAAATATATGCAAAAATAATATAAATATTTTTATTTGAAAAAATTGTTTTAAATTAATTTGAAAAAAAAAAAAAACATATTTCGTTGGTTTTAAATTAAATTTTTTTTGTTTTTTATAATGAAAAAATAAAAAGTAACGAGAAAATTAATAAAGAAAAAAAAAGGAAAGTTAAATCAGGGTTCAATTTGCGTATAAGTCAATGAACGAATCATGACATTGAAGTTGGCATTCAAACTACGTTGCAAATAAAGTGTCTATAAATAACATAGTCACCCTATTGCTGTTGTGATTATATTACCTTCTCGAGATGGTTTATATATGCATTTATATACATGTGTGTGTCTGTGTATTTATACATTTAGTAGTATAAATACGAGGGTGCAAGTGTACACGACCCTCGAGTGAGTGAGTGAATTTTAGTTTGTGGCTAGATTAAATCTCCGGTGTTTAGTATTTGATTAAATCGGGGAATTGAGACCAATGTTAATGTCCAATTTTGTCAACCCAATTCTATGCCCAAAAACATAATAAACATTTTCACAAATAAAAATAACAAATTAATTTGAAAAGTTATTTTACGATTAAATTATACTTTTAATGAAAGTCAAAAAAGTTACATCGATTAGAAACTTTTATGGATATATGTAAGTACTTTGGTACTTATTTATTCAACACCGAACGTTCCGGTTAAAAAATTGCAATGCAGATAATATTCCGGAGGGGTTGGTTTACATGTAAACCACTTTTCAGAAACCTCCAGCTTTGCGTTTGTTAATAAATAAATAAATAAACAGAAATTCTATTAGAAAATTAAAAACACCTTTTAAATATTTGTCAGTAAAAAACGTGAATATATTATGACGATGACTATGACAATATAATTCCATGCAAGTCATCTCTATTTATACATATGTTTAATGAAATAACAGACGTTCATAATATTTTATAACACCCAAGTGTTGATTTGAAATAAAAAATAAAAAATTCTTTATGCTTATCTTTGATGATTAATGATTAGTTCAAGATTCTTGTGTATATTGAATAATTGATTTGAGCATATTAATATCAGCAAGGATCATGTCAAGGACCACCCAGTGAGTTTACCAATCTCTGGTATTCAATTTTGAATACACATATTCACACCAATAACACCAACAAAGTCTAACAGAGATTCAAGATATATTATATGCGTATATACCGAGGGGAAATGTCCCCTTTTGACTTGTGGTGTACGACGTTTTGCTAATAAATTATTAAAAGATAGTAGCTCAATGTACTGTTGATGACGTTATGTGCTTGATTGTACTGTGTGAAAACGACAAAATGACACACGCTTGCTTGTGTTCTTGTATTATTTTTTTATTTTGACTCATCGACCAGATGGTGCGAGAAACAATAATATTAATAAAAAAAAAAATTAAATGAAACGAAGATAGATAAATCAAAAACCATAATAAGTTTAGCGAAGAAATAAATAATTTTTTTATGAATAATTGTGCGGCAGGTTGTGGTTTTTGTTTTTTTTTCTCCCGGGGAATTTAGAATAAAAAGGATTTTTGTATATGGCGTCTAAGATGGAATATATATTCTACCTTTGGCGCCATATCGTGAAAAGAATTCTTTGTCTTGCCGCGAACACCCACTCAGCAAAAAATAAAAAAAAACCTCCGATCCACTTTACATTTATCCCAGCATATATACCCTTTTCACTTCTTTCTATTCACACGCGACCTCATGCCAAGACTCTTCTCCATTTCAATATCATCAAGAAGTTGAGGATACGTCAAATGTCAGTGAGGAAAATTTCGTCACGCTCTCCTAAATCAAAAAAAAAAAATAAATATAAAACTATTTTTCTTTAGACATATTTAGGCACATTTAAAAAACAGGGGAAAAAAATTGATCTTCTGGATTTTATACGGTACTTAAGTATTCAAAGATAATACGACAGTTAAGGTTTTTTTTTTTTTTTATTTAGAAAATTATCAAAGCGTGGAAAAGTCAGGTATATTATTAAATCACAAATGTAGAATTTATAATTTTATAATCATTATAGATTGGACGAATATTATGAGTATTTATCTTTAAAAAACTAGTAATTTTATCAATAAAATATTGAATTAGAAACTTGTTTGTTTTGTGAATAACATTAAACGTAATTTGATGAAAAGATTAACATGTCGTTTGAATTTATTGCAATAGCTGTCCACTTATCATAGATTTTTAATTCTTTGACATGTAAAAAAATCTATAACGAAATTTGTTCTGTTAGCTATCAGTGTAGCATGTTAATATTTCTAAACGATTGAATATTAGTTTACTTTCCATATAGGGCTACTATATAATTAACAATTTAACTTAATTTAAAAAATAATTAAATTTTAAAAATTATTGAATTACAAATTGCAAAAGGATATTCCAGCAGCTGGGACAAATATTTCCAAGCATAGAACCAGGAAAGAGGCTATCTTTGCTCGATCTTTGCCAGGAGATATTTGTTCCACACGCTTAATAAATAACATATTCATTCAGTTACAATAATATTTCCCTATTGTAACTTTTCTATTATTTCATCGTCAGAAGTTAGGTGAGGTACGAAATCCATAGTCACGGATTCAGGATTTGAACCATCAATCCACAGTACGAGGAGACGAGGCTTTAGCTCCCTTAACCACAAGCATGCTTGATATTTTGTTAGAAGTACATCTAGTTTATCAAAGATTCATCAAAGCTTCATTACGTAAAGAAATTATAGTCCTATATTTATTTCATTGACATTGACATAATAATAGTTTAAACTCAACTTTATCAATTGAAAATCAGTGGCTCCAAGTTGCTTGGTATTCAGCAACCCAGGCTTAAAAATGAGGGATAAAAGGTACATAAAAAAAAAAGTACAGGATCAGTGCAGTAAATGTACCACAAGAGGGTGGTGATTTTGAAATAAAAATAATATAAGGGAAGGTATGAGAAGGCTATCATGAAGCAATTGATTCATGTTGGGTCATCAATATTGCATGAGGGGTTTCAACGCGTGCAACATTGTTCGAAATGATGAAAATCAAAATGTGAAATTTACAGTGGGGTGGGTGTGAGATACCCCTGACAACTCAAACGTGCCATGATACGACAAATATATATTCTATTTTATTTTGTAGAGAAAAAAAATTAAATAAAATGAACAAAAAAAGCTCAATCAAACGGTTCCCTGCTTTTTCTAATCATTATAAAAATTTTTTCTCTTAATTTTTTGTTTATTTCAAGTAATCAACAGTATGCGATTCGTTTTTTTTTTTTTGTTCCTCGGTTATAATAAAAAAAATGAAAATATTGTTGAGAGGAGGAGTTTGCAAATCATGACGAGAAACTTGTTCATGATCTTGGTGGAATAGAGTGTTTATGGAGGTCGTCATCGTGATGTTTTTCTTCAAGATTGTGCTTTTTTATAGAACCGACATTTCATGTCAAGATATAAACAAAAATATTTTATATACAAAAAACAAAAGACTAAATAGTATGAATGATGTTCAATAGTTATACGAGCGATAATACATTAGGTCAACTCTCGATTTTCTTCCGTGTCTCATAAATATATATAAAATAAATTGAATTATCTGCAGTGGTAGGGTAATGATAGGTTTGCCTGCTGTGCTCTCATCTAAGGGTCATTTCTCGCACCCAAGACAGAGAAAGAAATACATAAAAAAGAAAAAAAATTCAAATGAATTTGATCCCATATCCCTGTATAAGCAGATAAATGTTTTTTAAAAAAACCCAAAAGTCTCATCAATGAAACAAAAAATAATAAAAAAGGGTTGCTCATTTAAATCTTGTGATCCAATACTAATTAACATGAGGTCAAAGAGTACCGACAAACATGATCCAATGAATATGGCGCCTAAAAAAAAATTACTTTTAACATATTTGATATTAATCATGTTGCGTGTGTATATCTTAATTCCCAATAATTTTAATAAACTGCAAAAACCATTATAACAAAATAAAAAACAAAAAGACGATAAATGTAAAATTAATAAATATAAATTTGAACCTTCATGTGGATATAAATATAAAGCGAATAAAATGAAAGTTTGAATTAAACTTTGAAATGAAACTGGCTGATATTAACAGTATATATGATTGAAAGTACATTCAGTACGTGCGTAAGTTATCTCACAGGGGGCGGAAGGAAAATGAAAAAAATATATGTATATACTGATGGAAGTAGAAAGAGGGTGGTGGCTCAAAAAAAAAAAACGCAGTCTGAAGCACAAGCAATCGGATCGACCACCAAAGTGGCGAAGATTGCAAACGCGGATGAGCTGCACATGTATCTACAAGATTAAAAAAATGAAATAATAATAACTGATAATGAAAATAAAAAAAAAGTACACCTCATATGATAAAACTTGGAAAGAGAGAGGGTTTGTTTTATCTTTTTATTTTTTAGTATTTAAAACAGTTGGTCTATGTAGAGTCCATCAGGCAAAGAAGGGATGATTGTATTAATTTTTTTTTATGTAAAAACAATGATAAAAGTGACTCATTGTTGTGAACCAAATACAATGACTAATTAATTAATAATTGAATAAATTAGTTTAATATTTATCCAAGATATATGATAAAAGTAAATGAGAAAAAAATAAATAAATTATTATAAATGGAATATTTTATTGTTCATCATAACTTTTTCGACATTTGATGATATAGTCATTGTGTCGTTATGATTATATGTGTTTCTATGTTCGTTTTATTATTTTGGACTCTTATTTTAGTGAATACTGAATTGTTAAAATAAAAAATTAAGTTATCAAAATTATTAAATAAGAAATTGCAAAAAGATATTCCAGCTGCATCTGGGACAAATATTTCCAAGCATAGAACTAGGAAAGAGGCTATCTTTGCTTGTTCTTTGCCAGGAGATATTCGTTCCACACGTTATTGATATTTATTGGAAAGCTGATCGTTTTATGTAATAAAAGAATTAATGCCAGGTAAGCCTGTTAAATTTTGCCAAACGTAAAGTAAATCTGTTCAAACTGGGGATTTGAACCTACGAAACTTCACGACATTGATGAGTTATGGATGCTTTAACTCCCTCAACCACAAGCATGCTTGATATTTTGTACTCACTGATCAGTGTACATATAATGTTTTTTTTACGAATTTGAATGATCGAGAAAAATTGTGTCAAGCATATTTTCATTATGATATTCACAGTGTTAATATATTAATATTATTATTTTTCATTTTACATGTTTAAAAAGAAAAAAAACATTTTAATTTGATTATTACCAAGTTGAATGTTAGTATATAAAATTACTCAAGTTAATTATGTAAATTATAAATGCCTCTAAATTACAACTGTATACAATTACAAAAAAATTAAAAAAAATCTACAATTATAATATTCACAATAATAATGTTAATGTTTATAGTATAGATTATATGAATTTCGTAATCTTTAATATCAACTTTTAAATTAACAGTATAATTTCAAGTGAAAAAAAGAGTAAAAAAAGAACCTGCATATAATTTGAATAATATTATTTTTTATGTGAATTAGATAATCAAAGAATGGGCGTTGCCAAAGATTGTTTGGAAAAAAAGTGCTGACTCTATTTTAGGTGTTCGATACTGTAACCAAGTCACCATTGTTTCAGCCAACCGCCATATTGGACCATCGAAAAAAAAACGAACAGGACTATTTCGAATATCCCTGCAAAGGAAGGAAAGAAAAAATAAGAAAGATAAAAATGCTTGCACATAAAAAAGAGGAGAAAAAGAGTGACTATAAGAGACGTGACCACGACGAGAATTGATGCTCAAGCATTCTCCTCTTGACTTGAAGTAAAAAAAAAAATAAATAAATAAAAATCATCCCCTTTTATATACGTGCCTCTGCTGACTCTGTATTTTCGTAATTCAGAATGCAAGTTTCACGCGACATTAACCGAAACTTTCCATCCATTTAATATCTTTATTTTTTCATCAACTATTTTATTTACTTTTGAATATCTTTAATAAATTCTCCCCCTCAAGTCTCAATCTTGATGATAATCTACAGAAATAATAATTTTCCAATATTATTATCAATTTTATTTATTTTTTATTTTTTATAATGAGCTGATATGTGTGGATGATATCAAATGAAATTGAATATTGAAATTGAGCCTGTATAAACGACAGGAAAAAAAATACAAAAAAAGAGAAAAAAAATTACATCGTGAGTATGGATTGTCGATAAAATACATAGACTCTGTAAAACGAGAATAAAGAAAAAAAAAAAAAAAAAGAGAACGACCGTGAAAACGAGCCCCACTCGATTGAAGAGGGCAAACAGCATCATAAAAGTATCTTCCTGTATATGTATATAATAAAAGCATGGTTGAATGGACCCACCACAGAGGGGAAAAAAAAAACGGACACATCACCCTGATGTCCTGAACACTAAAGACCAATAACAGAGACACACCAAAGAAGATAAAAAAAATATATAAAAAAAACATAGTTGGATCTTCAAGTGATGTCCGAATCGTTATAGCTTATTTTTTTTTATTCAGTAAAAATATACCCCTCATGAATAACACTTTGCACCCCTTGGTGTCACCAGAGCTTTCCATATATATCCAATAGATTTTCGCGTAGTCGAGAAAAAAAAAAACCAAATACTCCAGGAAATTCAAGGACTCTTTGTATTCATTGAAAAAAAATTTATATCTATTTATCAGGATGAGAACTACGAGGAATTATTTGGATTTATTTTTATTATTAAAAATTATAAAAAAGTTTAGAATTATTTTTCTAATCAAATGACAAGTGCAATTGGAATTAATCAAGTAGTGCAATGAGCCTTGGATATTATTTTTTTTTTTTCAAACCGACCGATAATATTTTCACGAAGAAAAAAAAAGAAACAAGGTGTTTTTGCAGTTCAGCTATTATTAATTTGGCATTTTTTTTCTTCACATTATATTGTTCACTCAATCATCAAAAAAAAAAAATTAAAGAAGATTATTTAGCAGTAAATTATTATAATAATATTTTGAAGAACATAAATATATATATTTTACATGATGTGTATAATAATATCGTATTATCTATTATGAGACAAAGTCGAATAATAAAGTGCATGCTACTGCCTTTCTAATAGCCAACCAAAGACACAGTTGTTAAAATCATTCAGGCATCAATAGTTTAGCAATATAATAGGTATCTTGTCAGTGAAGATGTTTATTGTTTAATTTAAATAATCAACTGCCCAAGTGGAAAAAAAAATATTATTATTAATTTAGAAAAACAGTCGGAATAGTTTTTTTTCTGCTACAACAAGTGTTGCAGGTGATCGTCTGAGTCAATTTTTCAAATTCAGGCTATGAGCGCTTTTTATGAAATAATTTTTTCATTCTTTATAAAAATTAATAATTAATGATATCTTTGTAAATAAGACAACTTTAAAAGAGTCTATTAAAAATAGTTTACCTTTATCGTTTATGTCCTTATAGTTTTTATTTTTTTTTTAAGCTTTAATACTTCGTGGAAGTCGAAGCCGAGATGACGACCATCATCATGAGTAGGCGAAAAAAGTAACATGAACAAAATCTTCTCCCTAATGATCCCAAGGTCGTCCCTTGCAATGAACACGCGATCAGGTATGTATTATTTTTTTTTCATTATTAATATTTTTCTTACCGACAAATAAATAAATTTTGCTCTTTTAAATTCTCAAAATATGGAGAAATAATGATAACATTATTGATGAAAAAAAAAAGGAATTTTATTATTAAAAAATTTCGTTGTAAATAATATTGAGAAACAGTAGTATATTTTTTTGATGTAAGCCACTTCTGAGAATATAATTTTTGTTATAAATGATAAAAAGCGAGAGGGTGAAAGGGAGATAGATTGTATATGGTCGCAATTCTGAGTTTGAAAATACACTGATGAGCGGGTTGTGATTATCGTGCCATTAAGTTCGACCACACGCGAACGATCGCATCGTTTTTCATCATCCCTGAGATTAACAACAAGATTAAACGTCCCAAGATCAGCACGGAAGCACGCTTGGTCATATCTGCATATACACATACGCACGTGTATATTTTGTACCAACTTTATATTGATGTGGTTTATAATGAGAGAATAAAGAGGTAAATGGAAAAAAAAATTAAAAAATTATAAAGAGTTAAAATAATATAAATATATATCAAAAAAATATGCAATTCTAAATGGTGAATGAGTTTGGCTCGGTCAACGATCTTTACGTTTTTTTTTTTCGTACAATGTTGCAAGGTGCATCATAGAAATTAACGATGCAACAAGATATATTCACGATGGAGCCTTTTTAATGCAATTAAGTTGACTCGTGAGCGACGGACAATTAAAATCTACTCAGTGTTATCTGAGATCCGTGGCATTTTAATACATGTGTATTTTTCTCACTAGGTAATTGTCATTTTTATTCTGTCTATCGTAATTATTATTTCACAAATTTATTTCCAATTGGTTAACATTAATTTGTGTATACTAAAAATAATAAAGTTTATGTAATTTTTTTTTAAAAATTAAATTTCAAGTTTTTAGAATTAAATAAGGGAATGAAAAATAAAATCACGTATCAGGTGTAAAAGGATTATAAACACGCAACAATTGTAAATCATCAAGTTTTATTTTTTTAATTTTTTTCGGCACATGAAATTTTAAATTAACGAATTCATTAAATTACATGCAATTGAGGAAAGAGTACGACAACCCCGGCGGTCTTTCGGTGAAAAAAAAAACAACTGATTATTCTGAGAAAAAAATAATTGTACACGTAAGTACGTTTCAGTGAGTTTTAATAATGAACTCAATCTCGAGTATCTCAAAATTCACCCAGACTGAATAAACACAATATCAAAAACAAAACATTTAAAAAACCAACATAAATAATTTCACATTTTTTTTAAAAAAATTACGTTTACAGTTGGTATATTAATGTACATTTAAAAATATAAAATTTGGGTGTCAAAAAATTTTAATAATGATTTGATATTTTTTTAAATATAAAATTGACATTATTCTTGAATATTGTTTAACATTTTTCTGCTAATATTCAATTTTAAGACTAAATATTGATTAATAATGAGGATAAAAATTTATAACAATAATTTTACAATTGAAAATTGTTAAATTCTATTTATCCGTTTTTGATTATTAGATGAACCATTTGATTTTATTCGTCACAAGAATAAATAGACCATAATAATTCAAAATAATGATCAATGATTATTTAGAAAATGGCGTAGAGTCCGGTTTTCGCCTTGAGGGTTAACATCGATTACTCAGGAATGAGGAGATACCGGTATATCGCATCAGACGCGCGCCTCCACAAACCACAAGACCAATGAACATTTTGCAAAATAAAAAATAAATAAAATAAACCAGCTGCATCAGCCAAATGCCAATGTTACACTCAAACTTCCAAATAAATAAAAAAATAAATAAATAAATAAACCATTTAAAGAATGTCGATAGTTAATTTTCAAAATAAATCATTCAATTTTTTTTTCCATCAAGAATTAAAGAGTTACTTTTTAAATTTAATTTCATTATATTTTTTTTTTTTTTGGAAACCTTAATTGCATTATAATAATATCTCAACTTCCGAGGTAATTAAGGTCATATTTTATTCAGAGCAATGCATTCAATGAGCTCGACGAAAAAAAAGGTTAAAATTTTTTTTTTTACTAATATAACTCTTCAATTATTGAAAAAATATAAATAATAAAAATGGAAAAAAAATATTGTTAGAATTAAAATAAAACGTTGGTTATCGATTTACCGTTTGATCGGTTTTAGGAAGAGCATCAAGCGAGTGTTGATCACGGAAGTATCATTATCCTTAATATCAAAATAATTAATGTCTATAGACAGTTGCTTCCTTTGGCGCCGTTAGAATAACTAATGTAAATTTTTATATTCAACATGAATTATATAATTAATATGAATTTCTTAAATAGAATTATTGAAATGTCCTAGCGTGAAGGAATTTTTAAAATGAATAATTGTTTTAACTTTTTTTTTTTTTTGGGTAAACGGAAGTAAATGAATTTAGCATACCAAAAAAAAAAGCAGAAGAATTTATGAAGCAAGAAATTTTAAGTAAATAAAAAGATTTGAGAAAAAAAAAAAAAACGTTTAAAGAATGTGGCGAAACGTGTAAAAGTATTTCGTGCGTGGCAATTTGATACGTATTGCATTTACCGAGATTTCCGAGAAATCGACCGGAAAGAACAATAAAAATAATCATTTAAACAAAGTTAATTCAACTGACCAATTCTCTTATAGTATAAATACATTCAAAGAAATAAACATATATATTTAATAGACTAGTATAACAGTCTATTAAAATTTAACTCTCAGCTCACTTATAATGACATCAAAATTGCTTTCCAGCTTTATGCACACACTGAACTTGATAATAATTAATTACTTGTTTAGTCTAATATACTGACACAAAAAAAAATGAAAATCATTTTTAAATATGCTTAAAAAATTATAAAGGAATGAATATAATAGACAATTGCATTTCAAAAATAAAATCTTTTTATTTTTTTTGACAATAAAGTTGATGCAATTTTTTTGAAGTCGATTGAACAATTATTGACTTTCGAATATTGTTTAAATAATTTGTTTTTATAGTAAATAAAAAAATAAAATAAATAAGATAATGTTTTAAGTTAATGTGTGTATATTGCTGAGTCTCACGATCAAGAAGGCATTTCATCGCGTGGTGTACGTAATTTTGTGGCAAATGTAAAACGAGAGAATTCTAAGAAGTTAAACATTCAAAGAGTTAAATCATCCTGGGACCTGTCACTCTTTTTGCTCAATTTATTGTCAAAGAAAATTTTAAATAATCATCATTTTGGATATTAATATACCCGTATAATTTTCTTGAAATTTTTTCGAAAAAGTTTCTTAAAATTTTCCAGAAAATATCTAATAAACATTACTCGAAACCATTTCCATAAATTTACTAAAAATATAAACAGAAAAGTCGTTGTTAGCTCCATTGATAAGCCTTGTTTGCAACTAGTACTATAATTTATTTTATATTTTTTTTTATGATAAGTACACAAGTGATTATATTGTAAATATATTTTAAATTATTTTTGCAAATGCACGCACCTGTCTCACGTATGAACACCTCGTCTCAATTTTATTTTCCCTCCATTCATAATGCACTGACATACATATGTAACGCCTTAATTAAAAAAATAAATAAATATAAATTAAACATTTATGTACAGTGACTTTGATGCAATTCCATGATAGTTAACGACACTAAAATTCATTCTCGCTCTGAATTATAAATACTCATACGAACATCAACGTTCCTTATAATTTTTTTTTTTATATCTTTTCTCTTTTCAACCTCAAGTAAATGGTTATTATATATTTTAATATCACTCGATGCTTAAAATCAATTGAATTAAGTACCTTTTTATTCAACAAAAGTTTAAATGAATTTTTTATTCATTTTTTTTTATTCCTTTGTCATTTTTGCTTCATTGAAAAGCCTTGTATTGAGTTATTTATATTGTGCAATTACTCGCGACAGCATTCGTATGAAAAACATTGAAAAAGTGTCAACTATGATCGCGTGGAATAAAATAATGATTTGTTTTTTTTTTTTATAAACTACAAGTGTATTTTTTTTAAATATATTTTTTGCACAACTATCTAACTTATTCAAGAGAACTTGTTGTATACTGTCCTCTCATTCGTGACCCCTTCGTGTTTCCCATTCAAATCGTTATCTCTTGTTGTAATTACCTCACAATTATATTTTATTTTTCCTTCATTTCAATATATATTTTTTTCAATGTATCAACGATGATAATGCTGTATGATAAAACACTACATATATTTTATTGATAACAGCAAAATCAGTCATTTAAATATATAATAATATTTCCATATTTATATGTCATCTAGAAAAAATAATATGTAGTACATTTAAACTTTCGCACCTGTAATTATTTTCTGAAATAATGACAATAAATAAAATGATCATTTTTAACACAATGATGATGATAAGACTTGACTTCATCATGCAATGACATTATCATTTTTATATTTAACACAACACTCACGCACTTAATGTTTTTGATTATTTTCTTTTATTTAATTTTTAAACATTTATCAAGAGAATTACCTTGAATATTTGTCGGACAAAAAATAAGTATAATAGACATCATTATATACACAACCAATAAACATAATTACCTCAGTAAAAAAAAAAAAACTACTTTTAAATAAAAATATATTTTTCATTCAAAAAATACAAATTTTTTTTTCTTTTAATTTATTTAAAATGTATATTCGTGTCGAGATATGTCTAACCAAATGTAACACGTATTCTCCTCCAATTAATATTTCAATAATTGAGATGGAAAAAAAAATTATCTTTTTATATAAATCGTGTATGTAGAAGGTGACACGGATTCATATTAAAATAATTACTCAAAAATAACAGCAAAAATAAAATGTACGTATAATCAAAATTGCAAAAAAATATTTAAAAAATAATAATAATGAATAAATAATAATAACAATAATCAGTGTAATTTTTACATACATATTAGTAAAGTTGATATTATTTTTTCATTTGTTGGCGTGAACTGGTGCAACTGGTAATTATTGCATACTTGTAGCATGTTAAGTAATTATGAACGGAGCCGTCCGTGTAGGTAGGTTTGTTCGGGTAATCGTCCTATGCCACCTCAACATTTATTTCATAGTCTTATTGGCCAGAATTATTCTGATGGCTTTTGCATATAAATATACCTTCATATCAACATCCCAGTATCAAAAAATGATACAGCCCAAAGGGGTTTTGTTGGTATCAGGAATAAATATCATTGTGAAAATATCCTGAGCACAAATTTCCCGATTAAATTATTCAGAGATTAAATATCCCGGTAAATAATTCGCCAAAGAAAAAAACCATGCAGGTTGTATTTGAGTAAAAAAAATACCCAAATTAAAAGATAATAATTATAAAAATATTGAAGCAAACATAGAAGGGCATATGATCATAATGACAAAATGACTGTCATCAAATGTCAAAAAAATTCTGATCGATAAATGAATATTCCATTTATTAACTAATTTATTTTTTTTAATTTACTTTAAAAAAAAAAAAGTCAAAATTTGTGTTGGTTGAGTTGCTAGCTTTGTTGGTTGTTGGCTTACTTGCTGGCGCAAACACAAGTTGAGAGACTTCACAGGTAATTGCTAGGCCGACGGTTCGATAATGAGCCCAGGGCTTCGAAGAACCGATTACACTCAGTCCCAAGAGAACAACAAGAAGAAGCCAAAAAACCAAAAACCCCGGACCTTGCCAAGCCAAAAAAAATAAAATAAAATAAAAAAAAGCTGAATAAAAAATCATTTCTACACACCTTGACTGAATAAGGACAGCCAATAATCACGAAGGTTCTGTGTATATGTTGAGAGACCAAATATTTCTCAAGTCGATGTATATCCAAACTCGTCTATGAGATATAGCTAATGGATGAATACCCAGTTCCCACCAAAACCACTCGAAATTAGATGAGCTTCGTTTTTTTTTCTTCCTTTTATATTCATCCCATTTTTTTTTTGTCTCATCTTTTAACATAATTTCTTATTTTCATCATAATATGCCTCTGCTTATTTTTTAGGATTACAAAATCAACAAAATATAAATATGTTTATGAAAAAATTCAAAATTATCACTCATGTGTTAATCAATCTGATGATGATGATCATGGAAGTTAATCTTTTTCCATAATGACGTCGTAAAAAAAAAAAAAAAAAAAACATCGGGTCTACTTTAATTACATTACAAAATAATACAAAAAAATAATTTTAATAATAAAAATCTAAATTATTCAAATCCTCAAAATTAAATCAAAATATTTCTAACATTTTTTTAAATTAAAAAAAAATCATAATAAATTATTTCCAGAAATTAAATAAAATTCAACGATAAAGTTTAGATAAAGAATTTTCATGATAACGGTTAAAAGACCAGTACTAGTTTTTAAAAAATAAATAATATGCAATTATTTATAAGAAAAAAAAAAAAAAAATATCAATGTCCTCGATTGACAGTAAATTTATCCTCAACTGCTAATTGCCAACTTACTGAGGTGACTTTTTAAATAAATAAATAAACAAATAAATAAATAACAACAATTTTTTAATGGGAAAAATAAAATTAACGTTGAAGGTGATAAAAATAATACAGCAAGCTTCCTGCATGCAATATTTGAGTATGATCTATAGATATATTTGACTTGTTGTTGGAGATGAGATGAGTGATCTAATTTCCCAAGCAGTCGTGCAGAAAATTATCCGACCGTCTCGATTACAAAAATTTGCGGCTTCCAGTCTTTGCCATGGGCACTACTAACAAACATGAATACAAACTTGCAACACAAATTTGTATCTTCCTTCAATTCATTTATTTTTTTTTTTCTCAATACATATTCATTAATTTTTAATTATTAAAAAAAACAATACACAGCGCCTATTTATTTTTGTACAGAGTTGATACTGCAATCAACTTGTTCACTTGTCATTTTTTTTTTTTTCGTTGTTCAAATTTTATTTTTCATAAACTGTGACGTTTAGCGAGAGAAATTATTATCGACGTGTCTCAATGGGCCTCATCTTCGACGATCCTCCAGGGCCATCCGTCAGGCCATGTACATATCCAACGAGACTTATCACGAATATTCGTGTATCGTAATTACATCCTCTTTACATTATTATATTTTTTTGAAAAAATTATTTTTTTACATTTTTTTTTTATAAAATATGACAGGCCTTTCAGCTGCATTACTTTGTTGCAATAATTTTTTTATATATTTATATTTTTTCAAGTTGAAAATTGAAAAAATAAATTAATTTATTTTTCAACGAGAGAAAAAAGGGAAATGGGCACTTTGTAATGGCTATTTACCGAGTAACGAGAATTGCAAATAATGATAAAATTATTAAGACACAAAGAGAAAGCACACTGGTGTTAAATAAATTAAAAATTAATTTTACGAGCCAGAAAATATACGAGAATAATTTATAGTCCATAATAAAATAATATAAATATTTTTTTATAATTATTTCATTGTTTTGTAAAATAATATAATTCGTCAAGTTTTTTTTTAATTCAAAAAAATAATTACTTATTAAATTAGTATTGATGATCAGTGAGATTTTGGGATAATTAAATGATAAAAAAAAATAGCTAAATAATTGATAATAAATTATTTTTATTTACAGCTTTGTTAGAAAATATATATCATGATTTTGATGTCTTAATTTTAGTGGTATTTGATTTTTTTTTCAAAAACAACAGATGGAGAGAGAATAAGTTCTCTCCCTATTTATTCGACAATATATCGTCGTTGCAGTATGTTTATATATCACAATTGGTTCCATCTGGTGCTCGTCCCGATTGCCTTGGCTGAAAATATCACCCCCCGAGGATGGTATACACCCATTTTAAATTGACGAAAAAAAAGGGATTTTATTCGCTGGCCACAGGATCAATTTGCAGGTGCAGTATTACCTGACCAAGTTGACCGCTAATACCTCCAAGTGTGCGATGCATTTATATATATTTTTTTTTTGATATTTATATTACTGCATTTAAAGTAAATAAACCCGAGTGCTTAAATATTAAAAATATGTGTTTAAAAACTTTTTAGATTTAAAATTTATAAATAAATAAAATTGATAATTAATATTTTATAAAAAAACTGATAATAATATATTGAATTTTCTCAGTTTGTTTTTTTTATAATTTTTTGGTAAAAAAAATATGACGTGCATTGATACAAGCTATTTTCTTAAATTTTTTTTTATCAAATTTAGAAGTTGATAAGTCTCGCGTTTCTTTCGCTTACCCGACGGCATTTTGGAGTAAAAGAAAAAATATTTCTTCATTCTTTCAAGCAGTTTATAACCCGAACAAACGAGGACTCATCTTCTCCTCTCGCATGTCCTTATCCACTGTTATTTTTTTACTTTTTTCGTATTATTATTTTTTCATATACATTTTTTTTTTTCATTGAAAAAGCCCCATGGCCTTTTCTCGATCACTGGTAACCCGAGGCTTTTCATTGTCAAAAAAACTAAAAAATATAATATATATGTGTATAAAAAAAAAAATAAAAAAAAATTGACACAAAACCAAGAGATATTTTGTCGTGCGTGTTCTCAGCAATGTCTTGAAATCTTTCACGCGAGATTCCCTGAATCTGAAACCTCACAGTGAACCCTTCAAAACATGTCACATATTGTCTTCCGACGGATCACATCCCTGAGGACTTAACCATTTTTTCTTCAAAGATTCAAAGTCAATTTGTGGAAATTTTTTTAACAAGAATATTATAGCTCAAAAAAAAAATCCAAATATAATATTCAGCAGAAGTAAAAAAGGCAAAAAAAACCCATAATATACATGTGTTTTTTAAAAAAACTTTTTTTTTAGTGGCGCCTGAGTAAGGATATAAATTAATTAGATTTGTGTGGGGGTGTGGTGAGAGAGAGCCGGCATATTATGTTTTAAAAGACTCAAAAACATAACATCTTTTAAACCTTAACTTCTCAACTTTTCTGTTCGATATACCTCATTCTTACTCAACCCAAAAAGCTACAGTCAATTTCAAAAATTTTTTAAACGCCAAAAATCACTTATCAATTGTCTGACTATATATTGATCAAAATCCCTTATTTTTTTTATCAACACTGAGTTCATTTATTTTGTAAATTTTATTTTTGCGTAATTTAAAATGCAAAAATAGTGGATGTATTAGTTGAAAATTGGCAAGCATAATGGGTTGATTTCTGAGACGTTCTGTACATGCGGCCCTCGCCGTATTTGGCGTATATATATGTTTATGGCGAATATCACAGGTGATGTATAGGTGGGCGTTAACGATTGTAGTAACATTGTAACGTTTATTATATTGGCTAAAAGGCGCGTGTGTTGCCACGTTCACCACAAAAACCACTTGTATAAATACCGCAAAATAAATGAAGTAAAAAAAATCTCAAATGGCTCTGTACCCTTAAAAGATCAACAGGGTTAAATCATCATAAGACTATTTTTTAAAATTATTATATGTCATTATTTATATAATAAAGCAAAAAAATATTTAAATATACAATTTTTAATTAATTCATTAATTATTATTAACTCACGTTTATGCTGTTTAATGACGAAGGGCTAACACCCCTGCGGCCACTGCCACCCCCAACTTCGGCCTCCAGTTTGACAATTGTCTTTTTGTTTTTTAAATTAAAAAAAAATTATATCTGTAGAAATAAAATAAAATAAAAACAAAAAAAATTATGTAATATTTAAAAATATTATTAATAATATCATGTAAAATATTATTAATAATTTTTTTTTATTTTGATTTTCCAATTTGGATTACTTTTTGATCACTTAACAATTTAATTTATCACTTATATTTAATTCATTAATTCCTGGCACTTTAACAATTAAACACGTGGTTTTTTTCATCACAAAAAAAAAAAAAAATTAAATAATAACACTAATCACAATAAAAAATAAATTGAATTAAAAGATTTTCTTTTTATGGCTAATAAAAATTTTAAATAAATTTTTTCAAAGATTTTTGATTCATCACTGGCTGGTTAGTGAAACACGTGGAGAAACTATATCAAGATATGCTGAAGCAAAAAGGAATAAAAAATAAAAAAGGGAAACAAGATGGGGATAATTTCTTCCTCCCACTTTTATTTCTCCTACCTTTTCAATCGATTACAAAAACCTGACGATATAAATTGCTGATTTTATTTTCCAATAAATATATTTCTTGTTTTAATTTTTTTATGTTAATTTAATTTCCATACATAAAACAATAGCTGTTAAATGTTAACTATCATTTTCCATTCAATAAAACAATTAGAATCAAAAAAAAATAAAACAGCAAATTTAATATCAATAAATATATTTTATAAAATGCGTTCTATGCAAGCAGCTGCATAGAACATACACCTAGGTGTATGAAGTTTAAAAAAAATATCTTTTTAATATTTATTTAATTTTTTTAAATAATTTTGAACACAGATTGGGTGTTTTTTTTATAATGCAATGTGTGGTAGCTGCGGCTTGCACTGTTTGAATCTGTTGCACACTAACTTTTGGTACCGCGGGTTCCGCGTACTTTGGTTGAACACGACTATGGAATTGCCGTGGCGCCACCCCCTCCCATTTTAACATTGCTATACGTCCTCCACATTCACCACAAAAACCACCTTCCTATCTACCTCTTCCTCATCCTCCTACTTTGCTCTCCGTATTCCTCCATTTGTTAATCCTCCTCACGTGTATATATATTCAAACTTTTCCCCTCTTTTTCTCCTCTTTATCATACACCTCTCTTTTATCTTTCATTCCGTCGCAAATTCTGCAGTAATTTCTCCTTGTGCAAAAACGTCCTCACAATATTTAACTTTTTTTTTCATTTTTTTCCCTGTATAATTTACTCGGCACTGTCTATATCCTTCTACTCCCGCTTTGCAACTTTACATTTCACCTTTATCTAATTTTTTTTATTACCCATTGTTTTCTTTTTCACAAAGGCTTTCTTTGACCTTTGCGCTTTTTTTATTTTTCATTTGAAATGTGTGTGTCTGTCTGTGGTTTTTTTCATCTTTTTCTCACAGAGATTTTACTTGCTGTGTCTTTTTTTTAATCCTTTCTTCCAATTATTATTTTCCTTATTCATCAATAAGGGCTTATTCCCTTTGATGTTTGCCGTAGTGTGACTCTGAATCTTCATACAGTCGTTTTCGGGTTATTTAAATCTGTTTAAGCTGTATATGGAAATGCAATTAAACAAAAAAAATTTAAAAACCACATAGAAGCACATTGTGGCAGCTGATAGTTTAGACTATTTTTTCAGGGAATTTCTGCCCAAAGTCAAAATTGAGCACCCTATCTAAAGACTATTAAATAATAATTTTTGACTGCTATTTATTTTTTAAGAAGATATGAAACAGAAATTTTTCGGAGTATATTCAAGAATATAATGTTTTATTGTTCCTCGCATGAATAGGCAAAAAAAAAAAAGACAGATATGTCGTTTACGATTCTATCCTCACTCTGATTCGGCACCTGCAGGTATCCTTCAATCTCAATAGGAAGAGACTTTTTTTTTCGTTTTTTCATTTATTATATATAATATTTTTCTCCTCTTTTATTCTTGAGCGTCATTGTGATTCCCAGGACGTATCGCATGACAGGAAGATATTTTGAGGTAAATTTTTTTTTTTTTTACAATAGATTATTCGTCATTATAAAGTATCTATAAAAATCCATTGCCATTGGTGAATATTGCACATGTGACCTCTTGAACGAAAAATCCTGTAGTTAGACCGAATTTTCGTAAATATTGCTTATAGCTCGAATTTTTCATAATTGATGCAGTCATATGCCCATAACTTCTGTTTCGACTGAAGAAAAATTATTCCGACTGTTTTTCTGATAGAATAACATTGTTCTCGACTTGA